>PVIR01000552.1:0-169887 GCA_004026965.1 Petromus typicus
TAAATTCCCTGTGTGTCAGAGACCGGTGCGTAGGACATGTAGGAATCCTTCAAACTCATTAGGTAAGAACCAATCCAATTATAAGCGCCTGAGAGACAAAAAGAAACGTTTCCTTTATAAGCACATGCAGATGGTGAAGAGGCACATTTTTAAATGTTCAACATCCTTCGTCATCAAGAAAATGAAAATTTTCTGTGACACTGTGACACACTAGTATAACCCACCAGACAAAGAAGATTTGCAAAGAAACTGCAACATCATAACTGATGAGAATACAGAGAAACTGAGTCATGCACCTCTCCAGTGGGTAAAATGGTACAGCCACCCTGGGAAGCAGTTGGCAATACTTTAAAAACTACAAACTGGGTTCAGTGGCTCAGGCAGGAGGATCACAAGTTCAAGGCCTGCTGGGGCAAACTAGCAAGACTCTTGCAAAATATATTTGAAAGGCTGGGACGTGGCTGGATGATAGAGCACTTGTGTGGGGCACACAGAGCCGTGGGGTCAGTCCTCAGTGCTGGAAACAGCAACACAGAACCAGTGCCACACGACCAAGAGAAACGAACATTTGTGCTTCCACCAAAACCCACCTGCAATATCCTCAGCAGCTTTGTTTATTGTAAAAATATTTTTAAAGACTAGAAGTAATCTGTATGTCATTCAATAAGTGACAGTTTAAAAATATATGGGGCTGGTGCTTGCTCAGTGGGTAGAGTCTTGTCCAGCATGCGTGAGGCCCTGGGTTCAAATCTTGGCACATAAGTAGATAAAATATGTCATGCATTCATACCACAGAATACTCCTCGGCAATAACAAGAATAAAATATTGGTCCATAAATGACCCATATGAACTGCCAAAAAAATAGGCTATAGCCAAGACTCAGTCACAGAAGAGTCAAGCTGTTATATGTACTGAGAGCTGTGGTTTCAGTGCCCTGGACCACGTGCCAGGATCACCCTACCAAAAATCAGTAAGGTAAAGATTGACATGGGCCGGGGAGTTAGCTCAGTGGTTCTCGTGCCTGTCTTGCAAGCACAAGAACCTGGGTTTGATCCCCCGGTAACCACATACAATACTGGGCATGGAGACTCATGCCCAGCAGCAATCAGCACTACATACCACAGTGCCGGGCGTGGTGGCTCACAACTGTAATCCCAGCACTCGGGAAGCAGAGGCAAGAGGATTGCTGCGATGTGAGTTTGAGGCTGAGCTCAGGGCCAGCCTGAACCACAAAGCGAGACCCTGTCTCAAAAAAAAAAAAAAGATTGGCGTAGCCGTCATGCCCATGAGAAACTCAACCCTCAACAACTCTGGGCTTTCCTTCTTTGGTTTCTCTCTCCCCTTTCACAATGTCTGTTGCCCAGAAGAGAAAACCAGTCTGTACCTTCAACAAGTTGCTTGGAAATTTCCTTAGCTAAATACAGAAGGCTGTAACTGACAAGTTCTCCTTTCTGTAAAACACTAGGAGAAAAGGCAGCCAAGTTCTCTGTGTTCCTTCACCTTCGCAGAGTCCCTCCTTTCCATCGGGGTGCCCACGGTGCCACGGCGCTCACACCCCCCAGCGTTCTCTGCGTGAGTAGCTCTCATCCTCTTGCCCTCACCCGAATGGCCTGTAACTGTCCACAGCTCCACCCGTTACCTCAAGGGTGGCCAGCTTAAGCCCATCACCCAGTGCAAAGCCATGTTCACATTAACTTTAAGTTTGTTTTTCTAGGAAACATCTCTTAATGTTATTGCTCGTCGTGTTGCCACTGATATTAACTCTGACTTCAAATTTATAAAGCCATGGTGTCTCTGGTGGCTGGGGGGGCTGCCCTGCGACACACAAACAAAGCTTAGAGCAGTGAGTGTGGACAGGACACAGCACTGGGACCTGTGGACTCTTGGCAGGAGCACACAGCACTGCAGTAACGGAGGACCATCTGACTCGACATTTCCCCTTCTGGGTAAATATTCCAAGGAATTGAAGGCAGCATCTCAAAGAGACCCATGTACACCTGTGCTCATAACTGCGCTGCACGCACAGACCAAGTTGGAAACTGCAGTGCCTGGTGCCCGGTGAAAGGTAAGCACGGCCTGCAACG
The DNA here is from genome assembly GCA_004026965.1 of Petromus typicus. NCBI lineage: Eukaryota > Metazoa > Chordata > Mammalia > Rodentia > Petromuridae > Petromus > Petromus typicus. The sequence continues at coordinate 2,086 of PVIR01000552.1, forward strand.
TGTGCTCAGCAGGATATTAGCTGCAAAAGTATGGGACGTCTGGTCACGTACAGCCTGGTGACCCTTGAGAACTCTGTGCTGAGGGAAGCACAAATACTGTGCGGTTCCATGCACATGAGGTCTACAGTGGGCACACTGAGGTGGGGGAGGGAGGGTCCAGGGCCTGGGGGAAGGTGGGATCACTATCTAACCGACAGAAGCTCCAGGATCTGCAAGATGAAAAGGTCTACACATGATGCGGGTGCTGATCGCAAAGCAATCTGGGTTCCTGTGTCCCCAAACCTAGATGTCCTTATTTGATAAATTCTGCTAAATGTATTCTACCACAATTGTAAATAAATAATCATCATAAGAAAGTCATCAGAACTACTGAGAGGTGGGATCAGTGTCAAGAGTGATGGGAAATGGACGTGGGTGTAGCTGGTCGGTAGTGATCCTGGTGGCTCTGCTGAATTCCACAGGGGTTTGTGTCCTATACCCACAAACCCAGCAACACCTTTTCCCGGTGCCTCATGAGGTAACTCAACACGGGCTCTCCCGTGTCTGTCTTGGGTGTGACCTAACATTCTCCACCCCGGAAGAGCACAGAGGCCTAGGAAGCCCTCAGCAGAGCACAGCAGAGGCTCTGTGCCTGACGCCTCAGGAGCCAGGAGGACCTCCTGCAGAGTCACCTGCCCTGGATCCAGAAGGCAGAAACCAAGCTGCAGAGGGTGACAGCACTGAAGGGGAGGGGCCGAGATTTTGGGTTCCAGCCACAGCTGGGCGCTCTGGTGCCTCTGCCCGGCTCAAGACGAGGAAGATGCATTAGTTCTGGGAAGGCAGATGTGTTTCCCATCTGTCACCTGGCGTGCTGAAGGGGGCTAGGTCCTCTCTAATGTACCGGAAAGCCTTCCGCTGTAGCGCCTGGTGTGCACTCCGGCCAGGGCCCGCGCCGGCAGAACAGTCTGGCCTTCTCTGCAATGCCCTGCGGGCCGGCCGTGTGCAGCCCTGCGGTGTCTGCACAGCAGACTCTCAACGCGGTTCTGTGTGTGTTGTAGCAGAGCAGGAATGACAGGCAAACTGCCGGCCGCGGTGCGTCCATTCATCAAGCCCGACAGGCCCAACCGGGCCCCAGCGGCACTGCGGCCATGTCCCTACCGAGGCCTCTCGGCTATTATTTTACTGTCTCCTAAATCCCTTCTTTCCCAACGTCCCCTCGTCCACCCTACTGAGAAACTAGAGTGAGGACAAGGCCATGGTGCCCACGAGGGACACAGCCTGTCTTGTCCTGTGGTCAAGCAGTGTCCCCGACACGCGGCGAGGAATTCACAGTCATGTGGGAGCAGAGCTTCCCAGGGTGCTGGGTTGGAAACTCCGAACCACAGCAGCACACATGAACCTCAGCGTGTGAGCCCCACGGCGCAGCAGGAATTTAGTCCCCAAGTCCAAAGAGATGGCAGCAGGCTAGTTAGCACGTTCGCAGAGGACCTGAGCAGAGGCTCTTAATGCCACCCCGCCGTGGCAGGTGGGCTCCCCGCATCCCGTGGGGAGAGTGACTGATGGAACTGAGCATCCTGAGGAGCACAGGTTGGTCCGCAGCGTCAGGAGTGCAGCAGGCGTCTAAGTGGGTCTCAGGGACCAGCTTTGGGCTGACAGAGCAGTCTCACGGCTTCTCGCCTCGCACTCCAGCCCCATCCCAGCCAAAGCTCGAGATCACCTTCCCAGGAATGGAGGGATGCTCCACAATGTCCCCCAGACCTCTGCAGAGCTTCCTGCAATTTCAGGAGCAGCAAAGAAAGCAGCTAAGCTTCCCTCCCTGCAGGTTCCGGGCAGTCACTCAGAAGGGGTCGTCGTCGTGCTTGGCTCCCTGAGGCGGGGCAGTGGTTTCCTGGTGCCTGGCCCTGACCTGCAGGCCATTCCAAAGCCTGTCTGCCCGCCTGCCCTACCTTGAGGGAGCAGGAGGAACTCTGAGCACTCTCCCGGGCCTGGAGCTGTCACCCACATGATGAATGTGCTGGACGGCGCCCCGCCAGCCTGAGCTCAATGAGGCGTGGGGACGGGAAGTGGTCGCGTAGGGACCAGGGCCAGTGGGTCCTGCAGGAAGGGCTGGGCCAGTGTCCACTGTCAGGGTCTGGTGGCAGCGAGGTGGAGCCCAGGGCTGGGGCTTTGTGTCTGCAGCCTGGTGTCCAGGGAAGAAGCAAGGAGAAAGCGAGAGCAGACGCCCAGGGCCCACCTCACTGCCTGAGTCCAAGGCCCAGCCCCAGGGCCTCACGGCCACCACCCTGTGGCAAGGCCTTGGTCCAGGACTCAGCTTAAAGGACACTGTGTCCACTCTGACAGCAGAGATGCCTTCCGAGCTCAGCAGGGTTGCATGGAGTCTGGGCAGGCTCCCAGCCCCCAGGACTTCTCCACAGCTGGTCATCTGCAGGTTCTCTCTCCCACGGGCAGGATTGGGGAGCCTGTGTGCAGTGCCGATGCTGTGATCTACTGGCAAGAGCTCCTGGGTGATTCTCAGCCCGCTTCCCTTTACCAAGACAAAATACTCGAGGCTGCTTACTTTGCAGGAAGACAAGTCTATTGCGCCACAATTTGCAAGGCTGCTCCGGCCCACCCTCCACGTGCCTGTAATTAATTCTCCCTGGGACCTGGTCCCAGGGACCTGAGCTCGTCCCCTAACCCCGACTCATGAAGGAACCCAGCTCCCCCTCCTGCACTGACCCTGTGCCGGCCGTGGCCAGGCCACAGCAGTGGGCCTCAAATTCTAGTGAAGTTTCTTCTGAGTTGGCTTTTTGAGTTTTTGGGAGTACTGAGAATCATTCCTAACAGTATTTCTATAAGCCTAAAATACCTTAGAAACACGGAGATGGAACTTCGCAACGGGAAAGAGACTCGGAGACAGAAGGAGGTGAGAGGAAGAAAGTCGTAAACAACCGCGGTGTACACACACGTGTAACGCTCCCCACGCAGAATGGAATCACGATATACGGCCATCACGTAGAATAAAAATTTAAATTTAAAAATCATGTGATAGGTATCAGCACCCTTTATTTTTAGATGACATGCTTTTATTTCACTGTAGTGATTACAGAAAGGCAATGCCATTTAGAAGTAATTTGTGGAGATAAAAGCATCTGCTGTGAGTGTGCAGTGAGGGCGCTGGGCCATGCCTGTGTTCCGATCTCCGTGACCAAAGCGGAGACACACAGCCCACCACCCCGAGGGCCCGAGGTCCCCCTGTCCCATCTCATACATTCTCTGCCCCAACCCAGGGCCCACAATTGCATTTCTACCAGGTTTGACTTTAAGGCACACCAATAGACAAGCATCGCCAAGAACCCCATGGCAAGGGACACATTGGCCCTGTTCTGAAATATTTTAGACAACTTGAAATGACACCTTGGATGTTTGTGAAAGGACACCAAAGCATATGAGCGCTGAGCTCACTGAGGTCCACACTGAGGTCCACTGGGCTCCACACGGGCCAGGACTGGGGTTCGAGGGAGGACCACCAATGACAGGTTCCAGCCTGCACTGTCTCCACTGTCCCTCGCTGTGCCCATGGTCACCAGGGCACCGATGTGGGCCATGTGGGCATGCTGCGGTTTGCCAAGCTTCCATAATTCTAGGCGTGGCAGCTCTCCTAAGTCATTTGCATACTCTGAAAACATCATAAAAGAGGAAAGGGAAGGTTCACTTCTGACGGGTCCTAGTGCATTCGATCAAATAGAAAAGCTGAAATATAGGACAGTAAGAATTGGTCATTCCACAGTGGACCTTGCTGGTAATTTTCCTTAATATTTATGAAATATCCATATAAAAGGGTAAGTTTGCTACTGATCGATTCCATATTTGCATATCTTTGGATAAGCTGAAATTACCAGCTTACCCAATTGCGTCTTGGCTACTTTCCTCATGGTTGAGCCCAAACACCCGACACCTACAGCTTATGCAAGAGCTTCACCAGCTCAGTTTCAGCCCATGGTCAACAGGTCCTGGGTAGAAAGGGCCTGTGGAGGGGTCAAATGCAGCAGAAGGCTCACAAGCTGGTGGCGGGGAGCACAGCGCTGAGAGAGGAGTCTTAAGGGAGAGGGGCCTTCCTGGGCACAACCCAGAGGCCACCTCCTCCAGCCAGAGCCCTTCCCTTCAGGAGATGTTTACTGTAACAATATGTGAACTGTAACAATATGTGAATCAAGTGGTCCTTAAAAGCAAAATTATGTGTACTATATGTAACAGGGATAGTATGTCTTCTACATAATAGGAGTATATTTACATAAATTAGAGGCCCACCTGAAGGGTAGCATCGTGAAGGCCAGGTGGTAAGGCCAGGTGCTAGTCCCCACGGTGCTGACACGCTCCCATCTTCCTAAGTCCCCATTGCTCAGGCTCAGGGGTGACCGTTAGGAGCAAGGGAGCAGCCCCCCAGCCCCGGGCCCCCATACACTGTGCTCACCCTAGGCTGTCACCGCCAGGCCCTCCCACTGCCATCGGGCGACTCTACATTCTGGGCCGAGAACCCAAAACAGCAGTAAGACAACCACTCACCTCCAACACCTTTCTCCTGCCTTTCAGGGAACCCTAATCCCCTTCTTCCACCCAGCATCATTCAAGGAGCCAAGTGTCTGTGTCCTCACTCCGCAGTCAGGAATGACGGTCAGGACTTGTGAGAAGGGGGACCGGACGCAGTGCCCTCCAGGAACACTGCAGAAATCCACTGCCTGGAGCCTTGGAAACTCAGGTTAGTGTAAATCAAGCCTGCCCGATGTGAAGACTGGCCAGCGTCTGAGAAGACATGACCCACTACGCGCAGGAGCGGCTCCAGCGAGGCTGACGGGCTGCCCAGTTCCGGTCCTGGTGGAAGAGAAGAGACTGCGGCTTAGAGGCCTGTGTCCCCTCCACGGTGATCACAGATGCCCGGGAAAGGCGTCTGGTGCAGGGCGCATGCTCTCCTCTGGGTTTGCATGTGGAGGCCTCCGCGCAGTGTGCACACGGTGGAGGTTCGAGGCAGCCCAGCGCTCCGAGGAGCACCGTGTCAAGGCTTCTCAGGTGAGTCTGTCCTGGAGGAGGCATGCCCTGGCCAACCCTGCGGATGGCCTGACGCCCCGCAGATACGGACACCGAGGGCAGGAGCAGGAGCGAATGCAGACAAACCCCACTTAGGTGGGTGATTTGGTCCATCTGGTCTGAGTGTCCAGAGCCACGGCTCCCACGGCCACCCGGCTCTGCTGACTGGCCCAGCAGCTGCTCCAGTCCTATTCCTGGTTCCTGAATCCTGGCTTCTTGTGGGGCAATGGCTTCAGCTCACTGTGAAAAGCTGCACCACAGTGGGTGACATAGCCACGGTGGCCTTCTGCTCCCAGCGGCCCCAGCCATATCAGCGACATGCTCACCCATAGCTCCCTCTGCCTGCCTTCATTAATATTAAATATTATGTATTAGTAACATATTAAGAGGTGTCACTAATTGAAGGGCTATATATACACATATATTTAAAATATTAATATTTAAAATGTCATTAAAAGATTTAAATTCACTTTAATACATACTCACCTGAGAAGCTCTCAGATGGCCCTGTAACTGGGCCGCAGGTGCAGGGACATGAGAGCTGAAACCACCAGGACCTTGGAGGTATTGAGATGACTAGCTGTGGGAGGACTCAACCCCCGGGTGTGCCAGGAGGGAGGGACCCTGGCCTGGAGCGGCGTCCACCTCTGACCCTGGCAGAGCAGGGTCTTTCAGAGAGCATGGCACTCCCCGTCTATAAATTTGCCCTGAGGTCATCTAACAGGAAATCAATAGAGGAGACTCAACAGTTGTGAGGTTTTTCTTGGTTGTTTTTGTTTGTTTTCTGAATCAGGTTTTGTTTTGGGTTTTTTGAGGCCAGGTCTTACTCTGTACTTCAGGCTGGCCTTGAACTCAAGGAGATCCTTCTGCCTCAGCCTCTCAAGGGCTGGGATTATGGGTGTGTGCCCCGGTGTCTTGTGGGAAAATACTAAACCAGAAGGGTTTTTGAAGCCCCGAGGCCATTAGTTGGGATTGGCTGAATAAAAGATGCCTCAGCCTGTACTCTCAGGGAAGGTGGTCCCGGGCTGAGGGGACCCTGTGCAGGCTGGGGCTCTAGGCGGAACCAGGGTCCTACACATTGCACCCCAGACTTGGGTCTGGCATCCCCTACTTATGCACCTGGCTCCCTTGGACCTAGTTCACTGTCAGCCCTCTGGACTGGCATTTTTAGATGAACTGTAAATTACTGTTAATTCCAGCACTCTTCAATTTAACAAACAGTGCATTGCATTCAAACAAATTATAATAACCAAGCTTCAGTGTTTGAATTAAAGCTTTGTAGTGCATGATACAACTGAAAACGGCAGAGACCTCATTCACCTGTGTGTCACTGATCTGTGATTAGCCGTCGAAGGGAGGGGAGCCGAGGGTGGGTGCTGGGGCCAGACCCCCATCAGCCTGCCCGTTGGGCTTGAACAAGGAAGTGGGAGCTGTGAGGAAACACCGAGGAAACGAAGCTCTCAGACTCACGGCGAGCTTACTCACAACTCACACGCTAATCACAGCTCACGCTGCCCACCTACCTCAGTAACTCCCCATGAATTTCCCTTTTGTTTTGGGTGGGAGTTAAGTTACTATCGTGTTTAAAAGTCACAAAACGGTGTGTCTCCTGACCTGCTCTTCAGCCTCAGCAGACTTTGTCCAGTTGTTTTCAATTAGTGACATCTCCCTGCGTCTGCGTCTTGTGGGCCGGAACGCTGAGCAGGGTTCTGGTCAGGGCCTGTGGGTCAGCAGCAGCCGCTGCAGGCAGGTCTGGGCCCGGACTGCGATGTGTGCGCGTCTGTGTTGGGGCATAGTGCGGTGAACGAACTTGCACTCAGAACCTGTTTCTTTACTGCGCTTCTCGGGGTGTGTGAGCCACAGTTCCCTTCACATGAGGAACGACGTGAGCGCCACACGCTGTGCTCATCTGATTCTTCCTCCCTCCCTGTCCCAGCCCTACCCAGGTCCCTGTCCTGATCCCTAAAAAGTCTACTCCCTGCTCTTATCATCTCTCCTTTATTTTGTTCTTTCGACTCTTTGTATCTTGGGTGTCTAAGAGAAAGCATGTGACGTTCACTTTCTGTGTCTGCTTCACAGCATGGCTTCACACACGGCTAACACGTACCTTTTTGTGGCTGAGTACCACTCCGCTGTGGACACTGACCCTACTGAACTTTATCTATTCACGTACTGATGGCCATTTAGGTAGTTTCTGTAATTCACTTATTGTTGTGTTGCAGCTATAAACGTGAATGTGCACGTACCACCGAAACACAACTTCAACTCTTTTGGGAAGACACTTGGTGAGGTGGAGACAGATTCTCACACTCTCTGCCATCTGACATCACAGTCCGCCGTGCAGAGACAGGTGCTTCTCTCAGATCCAGGGCTCTGGTGCTCAGGCTCCGGGGAAACGACTCAAACCTGCAGCATCACTGTGCTCGTGGGGCTTCTGGGGCTGAGGGCACCCCGAGAGAGGAGGCAGTGGGACCAGAGACACGGGGAGCCTCCGAGTCCACTTAGGGTGGATAGCGATGGAGCCGCGGCTCCTTGGAGGCTGCTCACTGGTCCTGTGTTCATTCACTTTGCTGACTGGGCTGTAAAATAGATCAACACCTTCCAGAAGCCCACCACTCCTGCCTGTGGATCGAGCGTGTGCTTCGCAGGGCGTCTGGCTGGCGATGCGGCTGGACATGAGGGCCGTCACCCTCGGGCGAGGCCCTGAAAGTACTCCGCAACTCCGCTCTCAGCCACATAACTGTTCTTATGTGAAATGTAATTAATGAAGAAAACGCCTCAGATGTGTGGGCTAGGAAGGCAAATATAGCCATCCTTTATTACGCCTTCAAGGTTAGAATTATTACAGCATTTATAGTTTTATTATAATTACCCGTAATGAGACTCCACACGTGTGAGCGCGTCGACATGCTTCTGACAATGGAAGTTCTCAGAACGCCTCATTAAGTATTTCAGTATGTACTTATGGATTTCCACCCGCCTCCCAGCTTTGGTGGCAACACAGCCCATGTAAAGGCATATGTCCATATTTTAATAAAAAATACTACCATTAGTGGTCATAAAATGATTACAATGAATAGATATTAGGGTGTTGCAGCCGTAGAACCCGCCCCTTTTATGTACTCCCATACTGAATTGTTTTATGGCCCATCATAAACCTATTAAACTACTGGTAATAAAGGATTGTAATTAGTGATAAAGCCTTGTTGCTTAGTGAGCCAGGACAGACACCCTTACTTTGAGTTTTATTGAGAGTAATCAAGACGAAACCTTCACCAATGTCAAATACCCGCCCAGGAACAAGGTTGCACCTTTCCTGGGCCCGTGATGTCCCCCGTCTGGAAGGTTTCCCCCATCCGCGGCGTGCCTGCTGCCGGAGGTGCAGGCTCTGCTGTGTGCTGTGTGCTTTGTCTTCAGGCTCCTGCAGACGAGCGCGTTTCCAGGAAGCAATGACCTGCAGTCCCTGCCGGAAAGCTAACACCAGGAGCAGGGTTTTGACCCCAAAGCCCCACGGAACTGTGCATACTCTATCGGTCCGCCTGCACACCTCCTTGAGCTCTTGGGCTCAGGGACCCCTCCCTGTCCCTCGCAAGCTTCCCTCCTTCACCCCAAAGCTCAAGTGCAGCTATCGTAGACTTGGAAGAAGTCTGTGCAGAGCCTTGGGAAGAGGAGGCTTCCATGCTCAGCAGACAGCTCACTGCAGCCTGGGCCCAAGTGCTTAGGCCGAATTTCCTGGCTCCGAACACCTTGAACTGCAGCTGCTGCTGCTGCCCTCCCGGACCCTGCGGAGGCTACACTTCCTTTCCAAAATGCAAATGACATGGTGCACGCCCTTCATGCTTCCAAGGAGCCCAGCCCGAACCAAAGGCTCTTGGCCTCCAGCCCTCCGAACAGGCTGGGCCACCACTGAGCAGGAAGGAAACCACAGTAACCAGTGACAGGCCTGGCCTCCATGTAACTATGTATCTCATGGGTCACAGAGCCACGGATAAAAGAGCACACGCATGTTCACACACACACACACACACACACACACACACACACACTAAGACCCAGGTTAGACCACAAGGAGAGGCCAGGGTTACCAGGCAGCTCTGGCCCACACATGAGATGGGATCTAAGCAGACTTGTGATTAGCCCAGCACTAGACAGAGAAAGGAGATTCCACTCATGGCCCTGGTCAAGCACGCAGCAGATACAGCATTTAATCACAAGCACCCCTGGGACCCTCCTCAGGGCCGGGAAGGAACTGGGAGTGGAGGCATCTATGCGTCCTCTGCGGTATCCAGTCTCCTGTGATGCCACCCTCTGCCCTCAGTGTGTGCATTTGCAGCGCCTTAGCAGCATCAAGGCTGTTCCCGTGTGGTTTCTAGGAGATCGTCCATGGCAGTAAAACACATCCACACACCCTAAATGTCACGTGGTCACGAGTTCCCCATGGCTTGGGATGGGCCTGACTCGGCCACAGAGAGCTGACAGCGCTGGCTGGGAAGTCGCCGCTGTCTTCCCTGTGCTGCTTCTGTTCTGAGCACCCGGGGTCATGGGGCTCAGTGCGGGTAGTCAGACAGTTCTCAGCCACCGGGAGAAAGCTGAGCGTCTGCTGCAGCTGGTGGAGACACCAGCCCTAAGCTGACAAGCAATTAAACCAGCCCATCTGCAGCAACTGTCACCTCTTATTTCTGGGCAACTTGGAAGCAAACCAAAGACCGGAAGGCCAGAGAAAGAGGAAGAGGAGGAGGTGGCTCAAGCCTTCACCTCCGTGCCCGCTTTGGGGAAGAGCACACCTGTGACTGGGTCGGGACCGCCAGGGTCTGGCCCGCCGGCAGCCACGCAGGGCGAAGCCCCGAGGAGTGGACTACGCCGTCCTACCAAGGAGTGGAGGAGGAGGAGCTTCCAGAGCCTCCTCCAGCGCCCGCCAGTGCTTGAGGTCCGGTCCAAAGTTCCTGCTCACCTTGGTCTCTTTTTCCCACCTTGTTAAAACGTGTGTCATTTATTAGTCCGCGTCTGAGCACACAGTGACCGCACTCCTCGAGGCCTGGCACACGGTTTCATCCCACCCCCTCGCTCTCTCCTCTCCCTCAGTCTCTCGGTCCCCTTCTCTTCTGCAAAGGATCTGTCTCCGCTTTCTTCTAACTATATTTTATTTTTCTCTTTATGTGTGCTTTGTGTCTCTCACACAAGGAAAACCAGGCAGTATATGGGCTTGTGCATCTGATTCATTTCTCTTAAGATCATGTTCTCAAGGTGAATCTACTCTCCACCCTCTTCAGGACACGGTAGTACTCCACTGTGGAGAAGCACCAGATATTCTCTCCTTATGCAGCTGCAGAACATAAATGTCATTTCCAGGATTCAGCTGATTTCCACTTTCCAGGGTGGACAGGTTTGGGAGCCTCTGCGACCCAGCTCTGCCCCAGGAGACCATGGTGTCATCAGGAAGTGACTCTGGGTGGGCAGTGGGGTGGGCAAAGCCCATTCACAAGCAGTGAGCCCCTCCACAGGTCAGCGATGCCAAGGCCCACATGCCAGCGGCAGGTCAGAGAGGGGGGTCGGCAGTCTGCAGCATGGGGCTGCTCCCCCACTCAGGCATTGGAATCCCCCAAGTACGGAGGGGCCAGCAGACTTTGTTAGGGATCTAACTGCAAAAACATCCAGTGTTTTCTTTTCAAGCATCTTAACACCGGCCTGGTGCTTTCTGTCCCAACGGGCTCTAAGCCTTGTTAATTTCCGAGTAGTTAAACTCGGAATTGCTTGCCAATCTTGGGAGCACAGTGCCCCGTCCAAGGCCTCTATACACATTCTGTTTATTTTTCTCCTAATGAAAAGTGTGACAAGCAAATAATTAAACTGAGAGGCGAGTACAGATTAGAGTCCGCGCTGCAGACTGGGTCGCTTTTGAAGACTGTGTTTTAACAGATAGGCTTCGGAGGACGCCCCACTCCGTCACTGAAATTATCGTCCTCAAAGTGTCTGCGAGGCTTCTGTGGGGCGGCTTATCCCCCTGCATCAGGCGGAATGTCTGATGTGCCTCGGCATAACAAATTATTTGTGTTGGATTTATTTCAGTGAATTCCCCTTCTGCGTCTGGTTGCAAGAGAGTGAGCCCTTCGTTTGTGAACACTGTGAAAGCAACCAGATCTAAGAGACATTATATCCACAACAAAGGGGGACGAGTGACCGGCCCAGTTACATTGTCTTTTGAACAACAAGTCAAAGCAGACAGAAGTAAATGACAGTTAATTACAAATTACATTCTGGTTGGGGCTGCACAGGCCTCTCGCCTGAAATAATGATGAGGCCCTGGGGCTCTCACCTACCTGCAAAGGGCCTGGCGAGGCAGCAGCAGGGGTGCCGCACAAGGTCCAAAACACGCTGCTCCACACAAAAGCTTATTGGATTACAGAGGTTTAGGAGAAAGCATTCAGCTCTGGCCACTGTGGAGGAGGGGCGGGAATTCTGCTGGACGATCTCGTGCCACCAGCCTGTGAACGCCGGCTCTGCGTCCTCCTGGCCGAGGCTGGAAGCGCCCTTGGGCAGCTGTGCGGCACCAGGGCTCCCAGGGACCTGGCCGGCAGGAGAGAGGCCGGCGCTGCTGCTGCGGCCTTTGACTCAGGGCCAAACAGACCACGGTCACTTCCATCCTGCAGTTTACTTTATCACAAAGGGATTTGTATCACCGAGAGGGGATGCTTAGATTTACTCATAATGTCCTATTTTTTTTCTCAGTTTCAACAATCAACGCGTTTATTACATTTTAAGTCAAATTCCAAGTTAATACATTTGCAAAAATAAGACAATGTCGAGAATAATTAATGTCATTGTGTGTGCATTGAAAAGACCTTGGTTTTTGTAATTCACTAAAGCAATTTCTATTCATTTAGTTGAGCTAAATGCTTATTGTTAAAGACAAAAGACCCAACAGTTTGACATTGAGCTCATTATGTACGTTAGAGACACTCAGCCCTCCAAGGCCACACCGCAGGCTACAAAGCCCAGGGCTGGGGGTGGGGTGGCTTCCAGGATTAAAATGCAGACCACAGCACTGTCCTCCACAACCTCCTTTGAGACCTGACTTCACAGCCCAGCCCCGCCAGCGCAGTTCACCATTTCTGTGGCGGGGATGGGCGATGAGTCAACTCTCACAAGTTCTCTTTCTCTCTCTGTTCCAGCCACCTAATATACCCTGAGCTGACTTGCAAAATCATGTACATTTTTAAAGAAAATATTTATAAGCACACGCGGGAAATCTATCTGTTGTTAGTGCAGTGAGGCCCAGGGCCCAGCTGCAGCTCACACCACGGACTCGGTGGGAACTCCCTGCTGCTGGTGCCCAGGCTCCGGCGACCGCAGTGCTGGGCGGCCAGGGCTCCGGGGGGTGCGCGTCCCTGAGTCCCTCTCCCTGTGCAGAGCCAGGGTGGACGGCCACTGTCTGAGGACTGTGTCGGGAGTGAACGGTCTTTATCACACCGCATCTGGGCCAAAAACTCGCTCTGCTTCCTCCATGTTGAGCCACAGAGCTACAGAAAGATCAAAGTGAGATTAGGCCCAGCTGAGAGGGAGTCGTAGCAGGTCTTTTCTGTTTATCTAGCAGAGTATGTGGCAGTTCTATCATGAACAGAGCAGAGGACTCTGGAAAAGTCTTCCAGGGGGGTGTGAACAGTCCGAGGTCCCGCAACCCTCCCAGGATGCACAGCTCCGCGAGGAGGCCTTCACCAGCTTCGCCCGCAGGCTGCAAGCGTTGAAAGCTACTTTTCAGAAAACTTGACAGTCTTCACTGAAGTGGGCAGCTGCCTCATTTCTGACCCAGAGTTGAAAGTGAGTAAAGCAGGGAGCCGCAGTTGGCTCAGTCTCAGGATGAGATTGTGGAAGGGAGTCCCTGCGTGAGGCCCCGTGTGGGCGGGACCCCAGATGTCTTCCGCTGGGCGAACTCAGAATTTGAGGCAGGCCTCATCTGGGCAAGTGAGTGGTGAGCACACTCTTGTGAACTGGCACGCCAAGTGTCTGTGCACACGCACGGAAAAGGAACCTCCACATCACCGTGTGCTGCGGTTCAGCATCGGTCACGTAACTTTTAGGTCTCACTTCTCACTTTTTCCAGATTGTATTTTTTCTTCCTGTTTTCTCTTTGGTTAAGTCACAACAACCTTTTCTTGGATTAAAAGAAAAAGGGAAAAAGGCCAGTTGAATAGTAAAACGGTTCTTTCATGTATATGCAAGAAAAAGATCTTTTCACACCTTGATGAAATTAGCATAAATTTAAATACTAATGAATTGCCAGGGACTGGTTAAGAATAGCAAACGCCATGTTTGCACACAGATGGCCCTAGGAAACAGGGCTGGATCTGCAGGCCCCAAGGGGGACCTGGAGGGAATGTGCACTGTCACTGCTCCTGGACTGTCCACTCAGTGCAAAGGTGGCAGGAGGGGGTCAGTTTCCATCACATATAAGCTTTCTCAGAATTGCAACACTGCAGCTGAGTGAAACAGGACACAGCCTGGGCTGGAGCTGGCTGGGTGTCCTGTGTCTTGGCTGCAGGGTGAAATCCACGAGGCAGGTCTGGCAGGAAGATGCCAGCCCTGCAGCTTTGCTCTACGGACAGCCAGATGTCCTCAAGACCCTACAGGAAGATGCTACAATGGTGGAGGACCTTGTGCACTCCTTAGTCTCACCCGCTCGGCATGCAGGGCAGTGCCCGGGCCTCCTGCGGTGGGGAACCCTGGCCCCACACAGAGCTGCAGGCAGGGGAAACATCCCTACCTCCGCCTGCCATCCGCTGTCCGAAGGTCCCGCACCACTTCCGCTCAGCTTGGCACGGCAGCCCAGTGCCAGAGCATCCGAGTGCCCGGTGAGGCCAGGACAGCTGGAGAAGCCACAATGAGCAGGACGCATGAGGACCCTGTTTCAGTGACACTGGAAACTTGGGAATGGAGCCAGAAGTGAACACACAGCCACACGGGCTAAGGAGCAAGAGCATGAGTCTGAGGATCAGGCTGGCCAGCACCTCAGGGCTGTGCAGGCCGAAGCAGGCAGAGCTCAAGGTGAGCCCAGCTTGGCAGCTTGGAAACTGAGTGATACCTGTCTCAAAATAAGACAAACAAAAGGGCTGAAAATGTGGCTCAGGCCAAGGCCCTGGGTCGTTCCAGGTACTGATTTAAAAAAAAGCAAGGGGCAAGCGAGGGGCTGGTGATTTTCCACTGGCTCCCAAGTGTGACATTTTGGGAGATTTCTTCCTACACTGACACATGGACCTGGCAGGCTTTCTCCCCACCCCAGTGTCATGGAGCCCTTCATCCTGCAGCGCAGAAGAGGGTAGAAGACCCCTCTGTGTGGGTAACAGGCCAGGACAGGGGCCCCCACTGTCCCAAATCCAGGGGAGCCGCCAGGCCTCCCCTTTCCCATCTGTCCACTGAGAGGAAGACCATGTCACACAGAGGACTGGCTGTTTTCTCCCCAGCAATATTTGCCTGCGCCACCCCAAGGTCGTCACTCATTGCCCTCAGTTTTTGTTTGTTTGTTTTATGTTTTGCTTTTGAGACAGGGTCTTGCTGCGTAGTTCAGGCCTTGAGCTCACTATGTAGTCGAGGCTGGGCTCAAAGTCACAGTGATCTTCCTACCTCAGCCTCCCACGTGCTGGGATCACAGGCATGTGGCCCTACACCCAGCTTGTCTTCGTTTTAAATGTACAATTTGAATGAATTCCACAATGTTTGGAAATATAACAACTCCAGGAAAATTACTTTTAAATTGCATAAGTAGAAGAAGAAAAAATTAGATAAAACTTTACACAAAATACTTTTAGAAAAACAAGTAGTTGACATGAAAGAATATTGTGATTTTTTTCTCCAATGTTTTAAATATTATCCTGTATTTGCAATGTAGTTAATGTATTTTTATATTATCTCCTTAATATCTCATTAAAATGTATGCAACAGCTAGGGTACAAACATTTGTGTAATACATGCATATTCAGAAAAAGGTAAAAGGGATAGATTTGTACCAGTCTTCAATGGAGGATGTTATTCTACAATATGAAAAAAATAATTGGCTCTGATTTTGAAACTGGTTGTGCCTGACCGCCCACTGTAGTCTAATTCATCAGCAGATGCTGCACACCCAGAACTTGTTCTGTCTCTACAGGGTCCTTCTTCTGTGTAGCCTTATAGACAACCAGGCTGTAGTGTGCAAAATGCAGATTTAAGTCTACCTGCAAAGTCCCTGAGTCACCTGAGGTAACAGGTGGGAGGAACACTACCCCCAGTGATGTTGTGGCAAGACCTTGGGGGAAGTGAGGTCACTGAGGGGCGTGGCCTGCAGGAGGTATTGGACCCTGACACTTCCTGTCTTCCTGCTTCCCCTGCTGTGTTGTGAGCATCCCTGCCCCTCTAGCATGGACTCTGGAACAAAGCCCGGGGGCGTGGACTGAAGTGTCTGAAACTGAGCGCTGCCATAAGCCTTCCTCCTCCTAAGGGGTTTATCTCAGTCACTTTGCACAGTAGAGAGGCCAGTGCAGCCCGGTCCTGGGCGTCTGGGAGTACACCCTCTGTGCCCACTCCCCAGACAGTCAGGGGCCTCCGCCATCTTGGCTTCCTCTCCTACCCTCTTTGCCAGCCACCTCCTCCTGGCACTTGGAAGGTCACAGCCCCTGGTAAATGCCACATGCAAGGCCCTAGAAGAGATAGTAAGTGCCTGGTGTCACCATTCCTCAAGACAGAACTTGACAAACACTGTCTCTGTTTTGGAAAAATGAGATTTAATTTATATCCACTTCAATGATCCATAGAAGGCCCCTTCTGGAATCCTGTGAATCGTGTTTCTTTAATGGGCCGAGATGAAAGTTATAGACACAGGTGATTAGAGTTGGGTTAGAGACGTTGTGGCTGGATGGTTTAAATAACTTTTTTGTGTGTGTGGATACATGGTCTCACTGTGTAACCTAGGCTGGCCTTGAACTCGGCAATCCTCCTGCCTCTGCCCCTCCACCCCGCCCCGAGTGCTAGGATTACAGGCGTGAGCCACCACACCCAGCATTGTGGTATGTGGTGCCTGGTATTGAATTCAAGATCTTGCGCTTGCCAGACAGATGCTGGAACCACTGAGCTAAGTCCCTGGCCCTAGATGATGACTTTTCAACAACATCACCAGCTAGGTCACAAAGTTGCTGCCTTCCAGAGTTGCAAGGGGAGCATGTAAAAGCAGTGTGCATGGACGGGAAAGGCCGAGAGGTCACTGACCTGCCTGGAAGGCCTGGAAGCCTGGCTACAAATGGGTCATGTTTTTGAGCCACATGTCTATGAGCCTGCAGGAACTGGGGTGGATCCAGAGGGCTTGGGCCTGGTTCTGTGCCAGGTCCATCACTCAGCATGGCCCCCTGCGTGAGGTAGCAAGGAAGGTCACCTGGTTTCTTAGGTGTCAAAGGGGCCTTAGACCAGGAAGGCCACCACGTCCATTGAAGAGCCCACCTGTGCACTCGGCAGCCCTGGGCCCCTGTCCCAGATGCCCAAGTGTCAGCGTCCTGAGACTAAGTAATGAGCAGGACAGGCGGGCACAGTGGCCACAGCTCCACGGCCTGAGCAGAAAGGCCACCGCTTCACACTGTGGTCACTTGCTGCAGCTGTGCCTGTCCCGGTCAGCCACTTACTTTGCTCCTTCACCCAATCAGAGGCCAAAAGCCCCAGAGTCTTCCTGGCGCAGACCTGCACGCACTGTGGCTTTCCCTGAATCTCCGCGGAGGAAGGGGAACTGGCTTACAGGTTACTGGTGCTGTTTGCATGGTGGGTGGACCCCTCTCAGATGCTCTGACCCGAGAGGTGGTCTCAGATGTCCATCTGCATTTGGAGAGTGACACCGGGCTGTGCTCCATGACAAGAACCAGGGAGCCGGACCCAGGCAGAGGAGGAGCCAACGTGAGATCCCAGAGCCAGGAGAGAGGCACCGCACCACGTGGGCCTCCAGGGAGCCCGGCCTGGCGTGGGCCTCCGCGGAGCCCGGCCTGGCATACACTGCACTGTGCAGTCTTCTCTGCGTCAGGCCTTGTAAAATCTGCCTTTGGGGCTGGGGTGGGCTGGACTGACAGCTTCACCAAGAGTTGGGGTTTGGTGGGCACAGCCCTTTGCAGGGCATCTGCACAGGTGCTCATGGCTACAGGCAGCGGCCACACAGTGGACACAATGTGCGTGTGTCCCCAAGCAGGGAAGGAGGAGGTTGAGGGCGCAGAGGGCTAGGTCCCGCCTGGCCGTGGGCAGCCCAGCTGGGTTTGGGGGCCACCCTGCTTGCCACCTGAGCAGGTTGGGGCATCGCAGCCTGGAAACTGAGTTGGAGGCCATGGGCAGTGAGCCTCAGGGGCCCAGAAGCCCTCAGAGGCTGAATCCGTGCTGCTCAGGGACAGCGCGTGAGCCGGGGTGTGTGCGGCCCTGAGCTCCATGCCAGGAGCCCCCGTACAATTTGACTGGGTTCTGCCTGCAGGAAGGTTGTTTCCCAGGCCTGTGGGGCAGCTAGGAGTAGCCAGGAGACCCAGTTCATACAGGTCCTCCAATGTTTTGCGCCGGCACAAGCCACAGCTTGCTGCGACCTGGTGGTGGAGAGGCATCATTAATCTACTTTGCAGCCATCTTCTCGAGCTGTTATTGATTGTTGTTGTTGTTATTATATTATTATTATTATTATTATAACATTCGCTACTGGAGATTAAGCCCAGGGCTTCCCCCAGAGGCAAGACACTGCTAAATTGCCAAGTCCACCAGGCAAAGTTAAACTCAAAACCCTCCTGCCTCAGCCTCCCGAATACTGAGTGTGCCAGGCTGAGCCAGCTGTCTCGAGGACCTCCCCTGCATGGGTGCAGCTCAGTCCCAGCCTGGCCCTTCCTGCCCCAGACCCTGTTCCAGGAGTGAGCCCCAGGTGTGCCATGGTTATGTTGGGCGCTTCCCGACACCCTGCCTGCTCACTTTCATGATGGTGCTCTGTGTGTGCCTGGGAACCCCTGGAGAGGACGCTGGTGGGGGTGGGTGAGTGTGAAGCTGACGCCATCCGCCCTCAGCCGCCACCCGCCCTCAGCCGGGCCTCTTAGATGCCTGCGTGGGCGAGTCTGAGCCTCACTCAGTTCCAGGACCTACCAGTCTCCCGTCCTCTGCTGTCCTGCACCAGACTTTCCAAAGACAAAGCGGCGACAAGCAGGTCATGGGCAGTGGGGTGAGCACAGGTCACCCTGAGAGAGTGCTCCCTGCTTTGCGTGTGGATGCTGCTTCGAGGCTGTCGTGGGGAGGATGCGCGTTGCAGCGGTGGGAGTGGGGAGATAGGGCTGAGCCCAGGACGGCAAGGAGGGGAGGAGCTGGTGGAGGAGGAGGAGGAGAAGCCCAAGGGGAAGAGCGGGAGGGGAGAATAGTCCCCTGAGGCCTGTGCCCAGTCCCCTGTGCCCCAGGGCACGCTTCCGACACTCGCTTACCCGTCGGGTGGGCTCCTGCGGAGCTCCTGTGGAGGAAGCTGGTGTTCCGGGTGGACGCCGACCCTGCTGTGCTCAGGCTTCCCGTGAGCACACCGCCGGTCCCCTCTGCAGACGTCAGTACCAGGCCCGTCCTCGCCTTTTCCAGGACCTCAGCTGTTTCCCTGGACAGCCTGGAGCTGTGCTGTGTGTGCGTGTGACAGCGGAAGCTCTTCCCTGGGCCAGGGTACACCCTTAGCTGCCCAGCAGAGCACCAGGCCCACAGCATGCTCAGGGGATGGCAGAGCGTCCCTGGGCACCTGTGTCCTTTGGTGCCGCACTGCAGGACAGTGAACCCTGGTCTCCAGGCCCCTCTGTGAGGAGAGGCAAATGGCAAGTGCTGCTGCCCACTTTGGGGACGGGCAGAAGACAGGCCTGCCCCGCGTGACTGGCCGCCAAACTGTCAGACAGGGCACTGTCCCTCTACTCAACAAGAAAGGACATCAACACTGTACTTTTGTTGTTGTTTATTTAAAAGAAACGTAGTGGCTTGTGTGTATTTTGTAAAACTCTACTTCTAACCATTGAGTGCCAAAGGACGCACTTGCAGCTGGCATCGCCAGGGCCCCGCCTCCCAGAAGCCGAGATCAGTAATGGCGCACTTCAGGGACACAGTCTTCTGCCTGAAATAACTCTGAGTTCAACCCTTGAAGATTTGATTGCCAAGATGAGCCGGGAACCAAGACTTGTCATCTTTGGGACAGGAGGAAGGAACCGCAGGCATCAGCCCCTCTGGTGGGGCACAGGCCCCATTTGGGGGTGACCTCCCCGGGGCCTTCCAAATCCAAGACTTCTTCACACCCCTGACTGAGGGGACCCCAGCAGGGCTCTCAGGCTGGCTTCCAGGGGCCAACAGCAGGGCAGAGGAAGTGGGGTGTGGAGGGCTGCCCCCACCCCGGTCTCCCGCTCCTCACCAGCCCCGGCCGCGCCCTGGCGGTCTGCTCTCAGCCCTTCCAGGCACCTCCCTGCGAGGGGGCGTAGCTCCTTTAAGCTCTGGGTTTGAGCGGAGAAAGTGCACCCAGGGGGAGAGCCCCTTGGCCAGTGAGTCCATTACAATTCCAAAGGCGATCACAAAGCCGCGCGGCTGGCTGGAGTTAATGAGACTCCTCTCCAAAAACACTAATCTGGGTTAAAACTAAAAGAATGCAGATAAGGACGGAGGCTCCCGCTGAGAAGGAGCAAGGTGCTGAGGAGATCCACAGCCGCGCAGGGGGCCTCTAACAGCGCTTGAAAGGAGCCGCGAGGGGGGTGTCGCAGACAAAGCCCCTCAGTGAGGCAAGGCGGTCGCCCGAGACAGTACTTCATTTTCGCTTCTAAAAAATAGCGTTCCAGGTAGAAATCAACTAATATTAGCCGATGTTTAACATCCTTTTAAAGGAAAGCGACTGACCCACTGTGAAAGCGCAGGGCGGAGTGCGGAGCCGCGGATTGCTCGCTCCCCTCAGCCAAGCGTCTGCTCAGCGCGTAGGGGGGAGCAGTTTGTTTTATCACCTTGCGAGATAAGTGGGGAAAGAGCCCTCGCAGCCGGGGAATTCGACTGCTCAGCCACGGTGGCGTATCCGGGTCTGGTCTCGATTTCATGCAGGGCGCATAATTATAACAGTGTCTAAATTGAGCCCAGAAGAAGGGCTGAGTTCAAGTGCAAATTAATTTCAGATTATCACAACAAAGCAATCCTATCTCAACAAGCTCGCCGGCAAAGCACTTCCCGGGGTCCAGCCTCCCCCCTCAATTGACAACAAAGACCTTTCAGCTCAAATTAGACTAATGATGGCAAATGGCCCTTCTGCCCACCTTTCGGGGCCTGTGTGGTGGAGCGGGAGCGGCGTGGCCAGGCCGGGGAGGGGCCGTCTCCTGGATCTGGGCCGGGGAGGTCGTGCTGGGGGGATGGTCCCTAGATTCTGCCCGCAAGCCGACGCAGGTCAGGCCTCATTATTGCTCATCACCCCGAAGCCCCGCCGAGGGCTCCCGTCTGGAAGCAGCCCCTGTCTGTTTACTGCACACCGGACCGTGGCACAGCTGCGGGCCTGCGTGTCCCCCAGCACGGCACGGCAGTGACCCGCACCCTGAGGTCTTCGCGGAGAGTGATGGTCCCTCGTCCTGATGTCAGTTGTCTCTGCCAGCCGCCCTCATCCTCTGGGGGCATCCCAGGACCACATCCAGGGCCCCATAGCCACCCTTCTCCCAAGCCGGGGTCCTTCTCGGGATCTTCGCAGGGAAGCTGCACTCACCTGGGGGCTGAGTCGGGCTTCTTTCTGATTTTCAGTGTCTTTCTGACTTTCTGGCACTCCGATGGTGGACAGGAGCCGCAGAGGGCCGGTGACCAAGGACGCGCCAGGCCCAGCCCAGCCCCCACAGGGCCTGCAGCACCGTGAGGAGACTGTCTTCAGGTGAGGGTCCTCTCCTGCCGCCCCGCCTCTCCCATCACAGTCTCGCACAGTCTTTCTGTGGCTGAATCCAGTGGATCTCCCTGTGGCCCTGTGCTGGGGAGGGCCGTCTGGGGCACCACAGGGAGGACTCTGGCTGCCAAGTGCACCCAGGACACACAAAGGGGCCCCCACAGAGCAGCCTGGGGAGGGCCTGGGCCCGAGGCTGGGAGGACAAGGGACTCTGCTGGCCAGGCCTGGGTATAGGTCCCCTGCTGGGTATGGGGGCCCCTGCTGGGGGCAGAAGTCCACCTCCTGGGCCTTTCCTAAGCAGCAGGCCCCCAAGCGTGGCTTCAGTGGGGCTCATGGTGCATCCACCACCTCACGGTGGTGAGGTTCTGGGGCAGCCAGAAGTGAAGGGCCCCTCGGGATGGGGGCCTCACCCCTCTCGCTGGCCCCTGCCTGGGACCTCCTCCTCCACTGGCACGTTCGGAAGCCCTGGAGTGTGTGCCCCAGAAGGGGACCTAGGTTGAAACTCTTGACCCCAAAGTAGGAGGGGCAAAGATGCCTTAGGAGGTGGCACTACAGTTGGCATCTGCTCTTAAAACTAACGTAGACACCTCAAGACCTTTGTGCCACATGAGGCTACGTGGGACATGTGCATGGCCTCAGGCACCAGAACAGGTAGGTGATACATTTTTCTGCCACTCAGCAAGTGACCCCTGCACTGGCCTCAGATGGACAGACCCAGGCAGCCCGACCGTGATGGGAGCGGCAGGGGAGCCCACAGGTGCGTGGGGCTGCAGGCGGCGCCCAGGAATGCAGAAAGCTCGGCTGCTGCTTGGCACTGGCTCTGCCACCTCAGCTCTGTGCTGTTTTGACTCTGCCCGAGAGCAGTTGGGACCATGTGGGCGACCAGCAGGATGACTCGGCCAGGAAGGCCCCGGCTCTCGTGGTCTGTGGAGGTGCTCATGCTGTCCACCACCACAGCCCGCAGGACACACGCTTGGGGGCCTGCCACAGGCCAGAAGACCGGGGTCCCTGAGGCCCTCCCAGAAGAAGGAATAGGACCGGCTTCTTCCTGGGAGAGGCCCCGGCTGCCAGGACCTGACCCAGCAGGCAGGGACAGACATGGGAGGGTACTCGGGCGGCAGGTGCCTCCTTAGCCCTGGTCCCGCCTGGGTATGAGAACTAGTCTCCATAAATAGCTGTCAGGAGCAAACTGGTCAGCCTGGGTTATATTAAAGAAGATTCAGCTGTTTGCCAGGCACTGTAATCTCCACACAGCTCGAGGCTGAGGCAGGAAGATGGCAAATTCAAGACCAGCAGAGGCATTCAGTGACCGTGCAAGAGCCTGTCTCAAAAACAAAATAAACACAATTTTGTTTGAAGAGAACTTCAAGGGTCAGCTCCCCCTGTTTAGCGTCCCTCCCACCATCCCAGGAGCTGTGTCACCGGCGAGTCAAGTTGCTGATGGGCTGATAGTTCTTGACAACGTTTCCGGGAGGCTCGCAATGCCCCACCTTTGCCCAGCTAAGGAGGAGCTCGCCCGTGGTGCCCTGGAGGCAGCTCCCAAGGAGCCCTGCTTCCCAGAGTCATCCCAGTCCTGTCAGTCTACTGTCTGCTCCCCGTGCTGGGGACTCTCCTCCTCTGCTGGGCCAGTGGCCTGCAGGGCTCTGCGGTGGGTGACACTCGCCAGTGAGTTCCAGAAGCTTGCCTGCCCCACGCATGCTGAGCATGGGCCGAGCCAGGTGCGTGAGGGTCGGTCCAGTGGGCACTGCTCACTTCTGGCACAGGTGAAGCCACCCTTCAGCCAGGGCTGCAGGCCGCAGCACGGACATGGGGGAGCCCTTCACAGGGGGGCATTGTGTGCCCATGGGTGACGTTTTCACCCTGCAAGGCTCCGGTGGGCAGAGTCCCTCACCCAGCAGAAGGCACAGGAGCCCCATGTGGCAAAGTCAAGGCAGGCAGGAAGCGAGCCGGCAGCAGCGAAGCTCTTCCCCTGGACTAGCTTTTCACTGTGTTTGCAGAATAAGGTGGTAAGTGACGCGCTTCTAGTACTTCTCGTTTCATTTCCACTGACCAGGCAAAGCACGCCCAAGCAGGGCTCCAACTCCAACAGTACAAACTTCAGTGTGTACCTTAGAAGGACGTAGGCTGCATGGAAACTAGCCAGCTGTCTGTCCGTCTGTCAGTTACCCTGTCTGTCTGTCTCTCACCTGAATGATGCATGTATCGATCATCTATCTATGTGTGGATTGTCTCTGGGTATCTCTGTGTCTACCTTCTATCGAAGCAGAGACACCGCGGAGATAGAGTGAGGGGGCATGGGGAAATAACGGATGGTTCTGCTCTGCTCCGGGACTAGTGAGCTGGGGTCTCAGCGAGGGCTCTGCTGGTGAGCTGCACCCCAGCCCCCCTACCTGTTACTCAGAGATGGGATCTCTCCAAGTTGCCATGGATGACCCCAGACTTGAGATGCTCCTGCTTCAGCCGCTTGAGTAGCTGGGATCACTATTTTCAAGGTACATTTTCTTTCTTCTTTTGGTAATCATTGGTACAATATTAATCTTGTCCTCCAACCCCAGATGCTTTCCAGATGTCTGGTCCCTGCGGGGGCAGGGGGCTCACTGGAGCTGGTTGCGCTCCATGCTGGACAGCGCTCTCCTGCCTCGGAAGAGAGCAGAATGTCCGTAGACAGGTCCCAGCACTGTGCCTCACACAGGGACACAGGGACCCCCGCAGCAACAAGTCCATGTCACCTTTGGGGGATGTGCTTGGCTGTGGTCAACCACCGGACCGAGGACCGACCACGAAGGCAGCCTGGGCACCTGCAGATGGGCTGGAATTCTGTACTTGCGCTTATTAATCGGGGTCATCAAGATGGAAAGTATATATTTGGCTCGGTATGTTTGATCTGATCATTTTTATTAGATCTGTATAAGATATACGGCCGTGTCTTACAGTCACGTTGATTAATCGTTAACATAATTTAAAGATTGATGACAATCGCCTCTGGCCACGTGGAGAGCGATTAACCGCCAGTTGCTCGCTTGCCTTTTGAATGTTCTGTTAGTTGCTGAAACGCGTTGACTCTGGCTCCAGTGCTGGAGCACAGGCCCGCAAAGCGCTGTCAGAGTGGATTTGTCCGAAGAGAAGGCGAGTTTCAGGAGAGGCCCCAGAACCTGCACCATCCTCCGGCAGTCTGCAGCTCCTTCCCAGCAGCCATCGCCCATGGGGTCACTGGTGTGCCGCACGGAATGCTTGTGTGGAAGGCGAGGGAGTCCAGGTGAGCTCCCTCAGGGTAAATGGCCCTGCGGAGGCAACACACGCAAGGTCCTCGGGTACCGGGCTGGGGGATTCCAGGGGCAGAAGCCGCGTGATGGCGTGTATGCCATCTTCCTTTGTGGTGCTTTTATACGTCACTTGGCAGAAACAAAATGATTTCTATGTGGGGGGGCCCAACGGGGGGGCCCAGCCCCAAGGCACAGACAGAGGTCCTGCAAGGTCACGATGTCGCTGGCTGTGTGCCACCCGGCCGGGAACTGAGTGCCCCACCGTGGTGAGAGAGGAGTAGGCTCCCAAATAAGGGGACAAGTGGGATTGGAAGCCCGGGCTGTCCACCGGATCCTCCGAGGTGACCAGGGACCCGGCAGGCTGGACTGGCGCAAACACGGATCCGATGGAGCCCAAGGTAGCTGTGGAGCGAGGCCAGCATGCCGCCACCACCTGAGGAATGCAGTTCCACCTTGCACACTACAGGGCAGCCCTGGTCGTCATGCCTGCTTTGGCCCGAAGCCTTACAAAGACAGGAAAACAGGCTCCCGTTAATAAGTAGTCTCCAGCCCGCTCTGGTTACTGACCTGAGTTCGCTCGTATTACACTAATGAATGTCTTTGTTTCAGAAGCATGGCACTCTGTTTTGATGTATTATCTCAATGAAAAGTTTTAATATTGGTCTGATTTGTTTAAAAAAGAATATAATAAAATGGCACTGAATAGTGATACACTAAATTGACTGGGTGAGGAAACACCGAGCAGATTGGTGAAATCCACTCCTGGGAGCCTGTGGGCGTTTCCAGACATGAGTGGCATGCAGGCCAGCAAATGGAGGGGAAGGCCCGCCCTCGGCCCTGACTGTGGGTGGCCCCAACCAATGGGCTCCTAGCCTGCCTGGAGCACACGGGGAAGCCGGAAGTTGGCTGGCGATATGGGTTTTATTGGGCGTATCTTTTTGGCCACTGGCTGTCTGTCATGATGTCAGACCCCAGCTTTGTCCTTTAGACATAGATGCCCAGAGACTCTTCAGGGGGCTTGGGGCTTCAATCTCTTGTTCTGTGGCTTCAGCTTCCTGTCTGGGCAGCTCTTGCATCCTCTTCTGCAGATGGCCAGGGCCGACCAGGAGCTCGGTGTAGTGAGTTCCCTCAGCCCTGTCCCTCCAGGGAAACTCCCTGCTTGCTGCTGTGATCCCCTGAGCCAAGGGCAAGTGCGTGTGGCTGACACAGGGCCACGCTGTCCCAGCCGAGGAGGTTGAGGGCAGGTTTCCTCTGTGCTGGCCTTTGTAGGGGGTCACGACTCCCCCAGTCAAACCAGCCACACCCAGAGCTTCTTATGCAGAGGCCGGGCTCCATGGGCTGCCTGGACGTAGGCAGGCCCCACCCTGGATGGCCCCTCTCCCACATAGCCGGGGGGTGAGCCAGGAAGTCATGTGGACCCTGTGGTGTGTTCATGAGGATGATGGCGCCTGGCTGGAGCCACAGTGCAGGCTGAGTCGTCCAGCCGAGTACAGCTGCCTTCCAGGTCTGACGTTTCTGCGGCAGTGGCCTCTCTGCTTGGGCTCCCAGAGGTGGAACCACCTGCGGCTATTGCACTCAGCAGTAAATGGACACAATTCATGAGAAATAAACCCGGAAAACCATGGGCCCAACTTCTGGCCCCGCCTGGAGCCCCGAGATGCAGGAGTCTGTACAACACGGGGTGTCCTTCAAGGCCGAACCCCCAAGCCGCTGCTTGTAGAGGGAGATGCATGGAGCGTGGGGTGAAGCCCCTGAGCCTTCCCTAGGAGGGGTCCTCTGTTCCTCATGCCTGGTGAGGTTTGCTCTTGGCACCCAAGCCTGGTCGTGTCTTCTCCAGCCAACCTAGGGTGAAGAGGCCCTGCCTTGCTGGAAAGACCTGCTCCTTTGAACTCACATGGTGTAAGATCCCTTCTGCTGCATTTGTGCAACATAATTAATGTCACTTCGTTTGTACACGTACCCTGAGGCAGTTTCGGGTATAAACTAATTTTACAAATCAGGGCAAAAGTTCTCCCTGGTAGTGTGTGTCTGGGAAGACTGTTCTGTTTCAACATTGCTCTGGTTTTAGAGACCCTTGGCTTCCCCACGCGCTGCTCTCCAAGCCTGGTCTCAACCTGCGCTGACCATCAGACCTGCAGCGAACCTGTCTTGTGTACCAGGAAATTGCAAGAATCTGGAGACATGCAGGACAGACGAGTTCAGCAAAAGGGCTGAAGGGGGCGAAAACTTTTCATGGAGGTGCCTGGCTCCAGGTCCCAGGCCCAGAACTGTCACCATGCACATGACATCATCGATCAGCCAACAGAGAACACTGAATCTATTGTCCTGTGGTCAATCGAGGCCACATGGTGTGGACCGTGCTTTTGTCACTCAGCAGGACACAAAGGGAATCCATATAGATTTGTATGTCTATAGAGATCCTATTATTTAAATAATGCTGAGCAATATTCACCTCCCTTCACAGGCTGAGTATATACTGCTTTGCCTGTCAATACCCTCTGAATTATTATCTCACCCGTGTAGTAAACCATCTTCTCAGAGGCTGCAGGTGTGGGAAGGGATAATTCATAATGCGGCCTGCAGTGTGGAGCTATCCATTCAGGGCGCGTGATGACAGTTAGATGCCGCCAAGCTCTGGCTGGCATTTGCCCCGCAGGGCCGACTGAGCCTGCAGAGACGCTGAGGACTATGTCCACGGATTCCCCACCCTGCCCCTCAGGATGGCCCAGCCTGCATCCTCTGGGAAGTGTGGTGGCCCCATCTCTTTACCTGCAGGGGCGGAGACCCGGGACCAGTGTATCCAGCGTAGCCAGAAAAAGGTGGCAGCCTGGAGGTGCCTGTCCAAGGAAGGGCCTGGGCTTCCTCAGAAGGTGGCTTCACCTGACCTGCCGGAGACACCTGTAGGAGAGCAGGTATTTCCTGTGAGCGGAGCCCTCTGTGAGTGGCTGCCTCGCTCGCTCCTGGACTGCCCTGTGCCCACTGACCCCATGTGAGCCCGAGCTGCACTCTGCCCACTTCCAGCGGGCCTGCGCTGAGCAGACCTCCACCCTGAACCCCAGAGGTGTGGCCAAAGTGCAGCCAATGCTGAAGCTCAAGACAGTGAATCTCCAAAAATCCTCCCTGGCTCAGAACACATTTGTCTCGTATTTCTCCACTTTCTAAAGCAGTTCTTAAAGTCCTCCTTCCTCAGTGTCTTTAGGAGAAGTGATGCCAAATGAACTCTGTTGCCTTTTGCCAACCAAGCAGAAGCATCTCCTAAAAATCGTTGCAGCGCCCATCGCCTTACTCAAGGGGTCTGGTGCCCGCAGCACCCAGCTTCTCCCCAGAGTCAAAAGAGCATCGAGGGGAGATGTCTAGAATTGACTCAGGACTCGGAGGCAGCCAGGGCAGCACAATTACAGACCCTCACGAAAGAGGACCTCAGAGCTGCTGCAGAAAGAGCCGAGAATGTCGGGGTGAGTGTGTGAAGCACGTGGGAGTACGTTGAGAGGAATGTGTCTTTAAAAGGAAAGGTGCGCCTTCAGGACAGCTTTTATCGCATCTCATAGTTTCTCACCTGGGTGGCCCAGGTGTCACATCGGTGTACAGTTAGGGGCGAGTAGCTGGCGAGCGCGTGTGTCCCGGGCACTTGGAAACCTGGTTTTACCCTCACTGTGGTTTCCACCTTGAGGCCAGAGGGATGAGAACGGAGGTTCAGCTCCTCCCGTGCCCACTCCCTCTGTCTCTGCAGAAACCTCCCAGCAGTCATGCCGCAGTCTGTGAGACTGGCCTGGCTTCCTAGCATGTGTGTGCAGCACGTAGTGATAACATTCACTGTGGCCGTGGGGCTTGCTGCTTGGGTTTCGCGTCTTACCCCTTTATTTGTCCCCCACCTTCTTCCCTTTTGCAAAAAGTTCTGTTTCCCTCTTTTCTGTCTTTTATTTTTGTTTTTAAATTATTTATACTTTGGATTTCTCATATAAGAGAAACCATGTGACCTTTAAGCTCTGTGCTAGATTTATTTCCCTTAACACTGTAGTCTCAAAATGCACGCGTTTTCCTACAAATGACTCTAGTTTATCCTTTTTATGACAGAGTAGTGCTCTATTATGTACAAATAACACACTGTCTTTGTTCATCTGTTGACGGACAGATGGACTGCTCCTCAGATTCAGAGGTTACAAATTCTGCTGCTGTAAACATGGATACGTATGTATCAGTGCAATGTGAAGTTTAACTCTTTTGGGAAGAGCCCTAGCAGGGGAACGGCTGAGTCCAGTGTCATTTCTAGTTTCAGACTTTTGAGGCATCTCCACACTGATTTCCTCAGTGACATATGAATAGGAGTGACATTCCCACTAATACAGCAGAAGGGATCTTTTCTCCCCAAAGCTTCCCCAGCCTTTGGTATCGTTTTCTGATGATAGCCATTCTTTCTGGAGTGAGACGTGATCCCAGGGTTGTTTCAGTTTGTATTTCTCTAATAGCCAAAGATATCGAACATTTTCTCGTCCAGCTACCTGTGTAAGTGGTTTGTTTCTCTTCTGTAGCAGCTTTTAGATCCTGCCCTTCGGTTGGTCTTTTGGGATTTTCACTGACGTGCTGTGGAGAAGCTTTTTCTTGACTGTAGTTATTGGGGCTCTGCGTGTCTCTCTTACCACTCTGTGAAATTCTTTTCCTCCTGTTGGAAGTTTTCTGCTACGATTACTGTACACAGATATTTTTGTGCCGTTCATGCCATCTTCTGGTTTCTCAGTAATGCTAATCAATCTTCCTTTGCTCTCTGTGCCAGCGGGGGCGTTGGGTCCATTTCCCTTGCTGTCTTGTCCAGGCAGGACATTTCACTGGATGGGAAACAAAACATTCACCCGCACTGTGCAGGGTGCAGGCAGCAGGGCGTGGGGTGGAGTCTGGAGGCTCAGTGCCCACGCTTCAGGCCCAGCCCGTGGCACAGCACCTGGTGCCCAGCCTCCTTCGCTCCGCAGAGGGCAGGACACCACTGTTGCTCAGCCCGAGCTGAAACTTCTCAGAGGTAAATGCCCAGCCCAAGCCCCTCCCACCCTGCCAGCCTCCCTCTTTCCTCTGAGTCATCTTTGGTTTCTCTAGTTTTCCTTAGATTCCTAGTTTTTCTTTCTCTCCCTTCCTTCCTTCCTTCTTTCTTTGTTCTGTAATAACAGACATCCAGCTTATGACCTCACAGCCGCAGACAGCAATACTCCTAAGCTAAGTCTCCAGCCCAGTTTCTAGCTTCTCTCGTGGCTTTGTCTTAGTTTCCAGAGCTTTTCTTCCCTTTCTCTTCGCTTGTTGTTTTGCAGGTGTTGAGAACCTAGGACCTGGAGAGACGAGAACAGGACATGGGTTCTATGCCGCCGTCACCTCAACAGACTGAGCTTCTGCTGCTGACTGAGACGGAAGAGAAAGAAAGACATGTCCACGGCTCACAATGCTTATCTCACAGTCCAGTTTCTTTTGCTTTGCACCTTTGTTCTTTGTTCATAAAGATGAGGTTCTCCTGGATTTTATAAAAGCATGCATTTGTTTTCTGATTTTTCCTTCCAATTTTTAAAATTTTGGTTTTTGTTTCATTTTAAAATTTTATTATTTATTTATTTATTTATTTATTTATTTATTTTTGAGACAGGGCCTTGCCTTGTAGTTCAGAGCTTAGCATCAAACTCAGCAATCCTCTTGCCTTTGCCTCCCAAGTACTGAGGTTACAGGTGTGAGTCACCATGCCCAGTTTTGTTATATGTGGTTACCATACAGTGCTTGCCAGAATCACTGAGCTTCTTTCCACAAGGTCTTACTGTGTAGTTCAGGCTGTCCTTGAACTCTGTAGATCAGGCTGGCTCCAACTTGGCAGTAATCCTCCTGCCTCAGCTTCCTGAGTGCTAAAATGACAGCTACCTTCCAATTTCTTGGATAAGTAAATGCCAGAGGTCTGTGTGTTCACTCTCATAAACTCCACTTGCAAACCTCACGACCTGTGTGCCAGGCACTCCTCACGGGTCAGCTCAGGACTGCTCTGGCCTGTGCCACTCTCCTGGAGCCTGTCAGTTCCCACCCGCTTGGGAACGTGAATGCTTTTACCTTTGGAATCTAAACCCAGCATTACATTGACTCTGTTACCAATGTTTATGTTCAGTGTTTATGTCCGAAGTCCTCTAAGTAGGACCTGAGATCCTGCAGCCACTCTCAAATGCCCACCCAAGTTAGCATAACCTGCATTCTAAATACCCGCCACCAGCTGCCAGCAGCAGTCTAACCCACCAGTTCCCAGGGGAGCTGCAAAGCACCCCACATTCCTTAGGAGGGGCCATGCTGTCCTGGGCAGACTGTCTCATTTAGTGGGCAGTTGGCACGATCGCAGACTACCAGGCTCCGCCCCACCCCACAAGGCCTTCCCCAGATAAAAACATGGGAGCCCAGATGGACAAACTGACCTAATCTTTGTGCACCTGCCACCATGTAGGAGCCACTTTGCACCCGTCTGGGTGACAGCGTATGTGTCTGTACAGCAAATGGAGCAGCGTTTCCAGAACCTGGCTCTTCCCCACCGAGGCTCTGCTCAGCACGCAGGCTGGCGGTGGACAGAACCCTTCCACGACCTTCACCCAGAGGCCTGGCACTGCTCACTCCAGACTCAGGACACCCTGTGACACGGAGGGCATGGCTACTGTGCATCCAGGCCCCCAAAAGACCGTGATACGAGGCTACAGTCCACGCTGTGATCTTCCTCCTGGAAGACATTTTTCTTATTCACCGAGATGGGAGGGAAGGAAAGAAATTTTGGTGCCTACCGTGCTTTGTGGCATTGGGTAGCAAGGGACGGCAGGTACGGAGCTGGTGGATGAAGAAATGATGAGGCGGCACACAGTTCACGACAGCAAATGCAGCAGGTACATGGCCCTTTGAGTCGTAGTGGGGAGGAGTGAGGAGAAGGTGGAGACTGAGTCTGATTATTTAGGGTTTAGGACCAGGTCTGTCCTGGTTTCCTGCCCTGGGAGGACTCCCAGGGTCCTCAGGAGCCTCTTCACTTGCATATCGTGATTCTTTACTCTCTACTTGGTCTGATGCCTAGATTACAGAGTGTGTTTTGATGAGTGTGAGACCCATAATCACTCCATACTCCCCATGTGGGCATCACAAAATATGACAAATGATAGCCACTGAATTCTCCACCCAGGACTTAGAGCCTTACAATTCCCAGGGTCCCTGGAGGTTAGAAAGGACACAGGAAAAGTGGGTCTTGAAAAGGGGCAGGCCACAGGCCTGCCTGGAACATAGGTAGCTTGAGTTGCAGATTTTGGGAGGCATGGCAAGCCCAGTAGGTAGCCAAGGCCTGCATGAAGCATCTGCACGCTGTGGGGAGAATGCCCATCTGGCCCACACAGACCTTTCCTTTGATGATGAATCAGATCACCCAGGAGAGCCAGGCCTTCCTGCAGTCTGAGGCTCACACACACACAGCACATACATCTGTCGCTACCCATTATCTCTCTGCTTGTGTCTCTGTGTCCATCTTCGTGTACCTCACCATCACCTGCGCCTTATCTAGCTCCATCTGCCTATCATCTCTCTATATCCACCTACTACATATCACCTACCTTTCTACTGGTATTACCTGTCATCTATGTTCCTACCTACCTGGAGTTCATCTTTATTGGCCTACCTATTATCTATCTGTCTGTCTATTTATCTACTTATCTATCATCTACCTGCTTATCATCTGTGTATACCTACCTACTAATCTGTCATCTTTCTTTCCATCTCTGTCTACTTATCATTTGTGTTCCTACCTATTATCTATCTACTTACATTTATCTTTGTCTACCTACTTACCTGTTATCTACCTACCTACACACCTATCTACCTAACTCTTTATTTGTCCACTGGGTTGAATTGAGAGTACCTTTGTGCGGGAAGGAAACTGACGTGGATTTTCCTGCATTTGCCAGACTTTGGAACTATGGAGAAGATTGTAACGAACGGAGAACAGTTGGGACACTGGCATCAGATCTCCCGAGGTTTCTCGAGACAGAACCAGCAGACACTGGCTGTAGCATCATGGGATAGTTGGAGCCACCCGTTAATTACATTACCCTGAACCCTCAGTGTTCTGATCCCGCTGGTGCTGGAGCAGCTTCCAGGGTCAGACCACGCCACTCACTGTGTGACAGGACAGCTGCAGGGTCCCTGGGAGTCCGAGGGCTGGGGTTCACTGCCCATCTCCTTCTCTTTCCAGCTCAAAATCAGTGAGGAAAGATGGGGCCTGGTAGAAACAACACTGCTTCTTTCTAGAGACAGTGGAAAGGGGCGCTGGATGAGTAAATGGGGCTCACCGTCACTTTCCCTTGTGTGGGTGAGACACGGGCTTCCCCTGTGGCCACAGACCCAAGCCCAGGTGACAAAGGTGTTTAGTTCAATGCAGGTGCAGCAGCCTTGCAGAGGGAGCCGAGGGAGGCACAGCGGAGAAGGCGGCTGCTCCTGGCAGTCGGGGAGCCAGTTCTGGCACCCAGGGGCAGTCAGAGCTGCTCCTGGAGACCACAGCCGGGGAGTGAGAGGCCCAATGTGCCCACTGCTAAAGGGCGGGATTCACACATGGAAATAATAAATTCCCCCATCACAGTGCAGGGTTAGAGAGTCTTTCCAGTAAAGAAAGTCGAGCAAAGCGCCAGCCCCACAGGAAGGACCCCTGGCACCAGCAGCCGCGTGCCTGTGCCTGCTCAGAGCAGCGCTGCCGCTGTCCTGTCGTTCAGCCACAGGGACTCCGACCGCAGCAGCGCCGGCTGATTGTCTCTCGTTGTTAGCACAGGAATTTGTGAGCACTAAGAGGATATTACACTGTAATCGTTCAAGAGCTGATTGGGAGAGAGATGCAGATGTGTGATAGCCAGTGATGTCACTCTGAGTAAACGTTCCCAACCTGGTCTCACTTTATGCATAATCCCCAGGAAATCAAATTTAACCAGGTAGACAGCTAGCAGAAGGAAACACTTGGGGTGTGTTTCCCTGGGAATCTTCAAAGCAAATGCTTTTGTAATGGGCATCCATCTTTTTCCCTTTCCTCTGTGTTCTAGACAGTGTTTCTAGTGGATATCTTTTTTTTTTTTTTTTTTTGATGTGAGGTCTCGCTGTGCAGTCCAAGTTGACTTTGAACTCACTCTGTGGCCCAGCCTGGCATCAAACTCATGTCACTCTCCCTGTCTGAGCCTCTCAAGTGCTGGGACTATGGGCTTGCCCAGCCTAATAGGGGGTATCTCAAATGTACTCTTTAACAATTTTCTCATTCTATTTATTTTCTTTTTCTTAATATTAGCACTCGGACTCTGGACCTTGTGCTTGCCAGGTAGACACCGGAACCATTGAACTAAACCCTTGGCCCCTTACATCCTATTTCTTATACATGAGAAGGATAGAACCAATCTTTGTCCTAGATGCAGCCTAAACTGGACATGGCCAATATCCCACAAAGACTTCAAGTGTCTGGGGATCAACCAGAGAGTCTGGGAAGCCTCTTTGAAAGACTTTACCTTTGCCTCCAAATGACGAGCCTGCGGATATCACCTCAGATGCCATCCCTTGTTCTGGAGGATGCTGGAACAATTCCATTGCGGGAGAAGCCACTGGTGTCATTATTAGTAACAAAAAGTGGTTTATCAGCAAGAGAGGCTGATGTGAGACCTGAGGTCTAGGGAGCTGCCTGCTGGTCCGTGTTCCCCACCGCCTTGAGCTTTATGGCGCCCTTGGGGACAGTCCCTCCTCCACACGTATTTAACACCTCTCAGAGGTAAAGTTGACACAAGAAATGTGAATCTGTCTCCCATCATCAGAAAAGCAAAGAAAAGAACTGAGTAACAAAGTAGTTAAACCAAAGTCTGCACTGCCTAATGGCTGTGTGCCCCTGTCCGTGGAGGGCCCCTCTGCCAGCACCGCCCTGCCCCCCGCCAAGCCCACAGGATGCTCTCTGAGCCAAAGCCCAGATGGTCTCAGCCCCACTCTGGACAGGCAGCCCTTGCAGTGAGCCCTTGTCCCCGAGTTGGCATGGCCGCATCTGGTGGGCACCAGAACGAGGCAGCGTGGCCGCACCCTCGCCCATCACCTTTGCCTGACTTTTCTAACCCCACAGGTCCACTGTTGTCCCCACCCGACTCCTAGCACCCCCGCTTCACAGGTCTCTGCCCTCCTGCGATGGCTCCTAAAGAGAAGTTGCTCTCTTGTCAGAGCACAGTCCATGTTGTTCTTACTGAGACGGGGCCTGGACATGTGATGGAATCAAGGTCTGTTCCTGTCACACACAGACGCAGACACACATACACACGTACACATTACTGAACTGCAGTGGTCAGATGAGGGAAACTCAAAGTCCGTATACTGAGGGGTCTGCACCCCGAGTCCCGCCCTGTGATCCTACAGTGTTCCCTTACTGCTGCTCGGCCCCCAGGCCTGGACACCGGAACCTGGACTGTGTTTGACTGAGTGTTTTGTGTGTGTTTGGCCTTCTCTGGCTTCTGTCCCTCAGGGCTGTGTCTAGAAGCAGAGGGGAGAGGACTGGGCTGTGGCCCCTGCTGGCCTCAGAGCCCCCTCCCCCAGCTGCCCGCTGGGTCCACACCCTCGGCTCTGCCCGCCAGCCTCAGCCAGGAAGCTCCGTGTGGGAAGCGCTGGTCCTCCCACACCCTATACACCAATGGGTGTTGAGACACCCCAAAGCCGCCGCTCCCCTTTCCAGGGCTATTTTGAACTTACAGCACACCGTGTGCACCTGCGGCTACCCCACGGAAGGTGCAGGAAGACGGTGGGGGAGCACAAGAGGCCCACCCTGACACCATAGTGGGCTGGACATCAGCGCAGCTACAGAGACTGACAGCGCGGCACGTGGCCAGGACCACGAGGGGACACAGGCCTCCGCCTCTCTGTGGAACTGTGCCACATGGGTGTGTCTCCTCCTGAGAACCAAACCAAGCACTGAGCTGGACCTGGACGCCTAACTGCCAGTCCTCAGCCCGTTCTTATGAGCTACAAACAGACCTGCATTTTCACTTTTCTCTCTGATTAAAAATAATGAATATCCATTGAAGTCCAAGACAATTAGCAAGCACTCAACCACAAGCACCATCCTGACCCCATAGCCATCCGTAAAGATCCTCATTCTTTTATGACTACTAACGTGGTGCCTAATATTGCTGAACACCTCAGGTATTTCAAATTCGTCACTATTAAAACATTACTAAAATGACCATCCTTCAGTAAAACGTCTCCACATTTGTCTTGAGATGTGGAGACAATCCACCTAAAGATTGTTGTCAAGATTTCCTGCATGTGGAAGTCTTGAAGGGTGTCTAAAAAGCGCTACGGAATTTCTCTCCAGTTTATGTCCTCACTAAGTGTCGGAAAGCGATTTTGTCTCCGTAGCTGTCAGCACAGCAGAGAGATCATTTCTTATATCTTTGCAAACCACGCAGGTGAATAATGCTACTGTCTATTTAAAAGTGCATCGATAGGGATCTGGTCACAAGTGTGCAGCAAACTTCTTCATATTTCCAGCTCCAATTTGTGCATGGCCTCCACCTGCTTCCACACCCGACTCCACTTCTCCCACCCGCTACGCCCTCCGAGGGTGTCTCCCAGGCCCTCCGCGCCCTCCCAGGCTGACTGTGTCTCCCGGGCCCTCCGCGCCCTCCCAGGCTGACTGTGTCTCCCAGGCCCTCTGCGCCCTCTGACGGTGTCTCACAGGCTCTCCGCGCCCTCCAACAGTGTCTCCCACCCGCCGTACCCTCCAAGACTGAGTGTGTCTCACAGTTTGCAAGTTCATTCCTCTCTCAGTTTGTCACATGGAGTGTCCTCCATCTCCTCAGTCTGAGGAAAACACACGGAAGGTATTTATTCTCTGCACGGTGGCCCTGCAGCATGCAGCTGGAGAAGGACCTTCCTTCCTCACCTGTCCTGGAGCTCCAGGTTCCCACCAGCTCCCTGCCCTTGGCAGCTACCGACCGGGACAGGAGGGCAGAGTCCGGAAACATGGACCCGAGGCTTACTCCTGTCCTGGCTGGAGAACAATAAAACAGAAAAGCCATGCCAAAAAACTTAAACACACACAGGGTGTGCTGGTGCACTCTTGAAATCCCAGCACTTCGGAGGCTGAGGCAAGAGGATCAGAGGTTTGAGCCCAGCCTGGCCGATTCAGTGACTTAGTGGGTTAACCCGGAAACAAGCTGCAGGAATCAGAGCGGTCTGGGCGGGGAAGACCCTCCTGACAAAAGTTGTCAATAGGCGTAGAGAGACCTGCAGGGAAAGTTCGCGGGCTGTGATTTCCAAGGGGAAGCTCGCTGGGGATGGATTTCCTGCCGGGACCCTGGCTCTTCCTGGCGGAGGCGCTCAGGCCTCACTGTCCCTGGGAGCTGTTGCTGTTCCCTCAGGGGAGTTCTGATCTTCACTGTGAGCTCACTTCCCGGCTGCAGAGAAGACTCCTCAGCCTGGGGGCCCAGGCCCTCATCCACCTGTGCAGGCTTCTGGCTTCCACCTCTGTCCTTGGGCCGCCGGGGGCAGATCCTCCACGTGGAAGAGCATAAGACGTTGCCGTGGGTGCGAGGCTCAGCATGAACCCTCGGCCTTTGCCTGAACTGGGGTGGGACATGTTGTGGGATCTGGGCCCTCGGCTGGATTTTCTGGGTCACTATGGTACAGTTCAATCTCTACAACGCTCTGTATTTGACATTTGGGAGAGTATTATAAGATAATCCAATAAATGACGTGTTCTGAGTGAATCTGCCTCCTGCAGCCTTTGCTGTGTCCCATGGCAGCTGCCAGCCTCCGCTCCTTCTGGCTGGACTGAAACTTTTATTATTTTTTATTCTTTTTATTTTTTAGTTTTTTGAAACAGGGTCTCATTTTGTAGTTCAGTCTAGTCTTGAGCTCACTATGTAGCCCAGGCTAGCTTCAAACTCTTGGCAATCATCCTGTCTCTGCCTCCTGAGGTCTAGGATTACAAGCATGAGCCACCATGCCTGGCACTGTAGTATGTGATTTCAGGGGATTGAACCTGGGACCTTGAGCTTGCAAGGCAGGTGCTGCAATGCCTGAGCTAAATCCCCAGGCCTGAAACCTCTGGAACTGCAAGGTAGATAAGCCTTTGCCCGTTTGGCTGTGGCTATTGGGTATTTTGTCTCAGCAAGGAGAGAAAAGGTGTTAACACAGACCCTGTCTAAAAATAAAATATGGAAAAGGCTAGAATGGAGCAGAGGGCAAGGCCTGGGTTCAGTCCTCAGCACCACCCAGAGAGAACCACAGTGCTACCCAGATCTAATCCTGCAAAGGCTGTGCTCCCAGACACAGTCTCAGAAACTGCGGTTCCCTCTCAGTGCCAGAAGCCAAGTCACAGCGGTGTCCAGACCACAGGGCCCCTCAGCACCACGACGGGGGTGACACACAGGGATCCAGAAGGGCTGCGGGCTCCTGCTCCGGTGCTGCAGCCGCCGGGAGCTGTCCACCAGCGCACACATCCGGATGCTTATTGTCAGAGAAGGGAAATAGGGTGGCCCCCACCCCAACGCAGGGAGAGCAGGACATCAGGAAGAGATCAGAGAGGCTTCCTCGTGACAGAACAGGCTTCCCCAGAACAAGAGGAGAGCAGACTCCCTCGTGTCCCTGTCTAGACAGAGGGATGCAGAGCGCCTGGGCCGCCCTCCACCCCCGCACGCAGGCGTCACTTCGCATTAGTGCTAGGCTGGCCCTGCAGAACCTGGCAGACGGCCTCCAGGAGCCCCGGCCCAGCCAGAAAGGCCTCCGGACAGACAGACAGACCTAGAGCACGTTTGGCAGCACAGCCGCCTGACTTCCTTTGGGAAGCTCATCTTAGGAAGGCAGCATTTTCTGTCCTGCGAACAAAGTCATGTATTTTCCATAATGTAGCTTTCGGTCATTTGCTTGCTTGTATTTGAGACAGTCTCTCTATGTAGCTCAGGCTGACCATGAAGTCATGGTGATCCTCCTGCCTCAGCCTCCTGAGCATTAGGATTACAGACATGTACAGCCATGCCTGGCACTCTTTGGTCATTTTTGTTTCATCTATGCTGGCGTTTCTCTGGGTGACTGTCCTGGTGGGTGGAGGGGGCATGCACAGGACAGTGTGTCCTCTCCACAAAGGCCCGGATGGCTGAGGTTTGAGACTTGGCAGCATTTGCACTCACCGTCCCTTGCCAGGGGGACTCAGGTGTGGGGTGGGGGTGAGCTGCGATGTCTCACCTGGCTGGCATCCAGGCTGTTTCTGTGATGGACCGATACCCTGGAGAGGCCTGCACAGACAGCTACAGGGCATGAGCCCCACAAGCAGACCGGGAGTCCCTGTAGCCAGGGTGGCAGGTTGGTGCAGAAGTAGAGTAGGCAGAAAGGCTCAGTACACGCCCAGATGGCACACTGATGCCACTCAGACACTCCTGGGGCTCAATGGATCAGAAGGACAAGAAAGTACAAGGCCGGAGGCCACACCCTGACCACTACCCATCCTGTCACCAAGGCTGCCTGTGGGCAGGATAACACCACAGGCCATGTGGCATCCAGCCATTGGCCTGGTACTGAGAGGGAGCCAACACACAGAGGCATAGCCTCTCCTCTCTGCCATCGAGGGGTCTGTTGGAAGCACCTGGCCACTCTGGGGTGCCATTGGCATTCACTGTCACGCAGGCGACCTCACGTCATTATCCCCAAGCCTTGTCACAAGATTGCCTAGACTGTCCTGACTCAGCTTCCCAGAGTGCAGCATTGCAGGCCTGTGGCACACGCCTGGGTCATCCTCTGGCATCCTGCACTGAGTGTGCTGTGGAGCACACTGGGGCAGCCCACTGGGAGCCGGGCCTGTGGAGCTGAAATGCACCAGGCGGAGGACCGCTGCGTCCCCTGCAACCCTCCTTCCCTGTTGAGAGCAGACACTGGGGACAGAGGTGCCTCAGCTGATTCTAACACTTTACCAAGCCAAAGATTCTGGCCCAGAAGCCAGCCAACCAAGACAGGCAGCCCTGCAGGGTGTCGGCTTTAAGCCCGGGGCCAAGGTCAGCACACTGCCTGTCCCAGGTGGGCCAGCGTGGGGGCTGTGGAGTCTCGGGGGCTTCGTGCTCACAGGCTGGTGGGTGCCTGGTCGCAGACAGCAGAGGACAGCGGCATCCACAGCATGAGACAGCAAGCACCAGGCAGAGTCCACCTGGTCCTCCTGGAAGCTTCCGCTGTGCCAGGCAGCCCTTCTATGGACAGAGCAGCCTCCACACAAGCTGCCATCCTCCCCAGGGATAGCAGAGGACAGCGATGTCTCTTGGTTCACTTCTCTTCTGGTTTCCTGTGCTGAGCGACCCCCAGAACCAGCCCCAGGATGAGGGGCGCCAGCTGCGGCCTCCTCCCAGCTGAGCGGGTTCCTCAGGTGAGCAGGAGAGAGACATTTCCTGCACCGTGCCGTGTAACAGGAGCCGCAGTCTCCGCTCATGCTCTGAGCGGTGAGAGAGGAAGCTGGAGCCCAAGACACTCTGGGTAATTAATCATCCCCCGGACGCCTGTCAAGCTCCTTCCGCGCTGACACCGCTGTCAGTTACGCCGGCCTCCACCATCTGTAATTGTTTAAAATATCGCCCTGCACCGAGATCTGCGCTTTTAACACTTAGGCCCCATTTACACCTCCCAGGAACACTCTGCGGCTGGTGCAGCCAGCAGGTCTGAACATTCAGCAAAGCTTCCAGCAGAGAATCCACAGCCCCATGACGTGGCCTTCACTTCCAGAGTTGCAGCAGCAAGACTCAGTTGTAGCCGGGAGTTTGACAAAAGGAAGAGCAGGCTGCCACACCCCAGGCTGGGACCAGAGGCTGTAGCAGGTGCTGGTGACAGAGTCAAAGTTCCCACTGAGAACGTTCTCACTGTCACACTAACGGGACGTACCTCTGCTTGCTCTGCATCAGGTGTGGAACACGTGTGATCTGAGCATGTGTGCATGTGCATGTGCACACTGCATGTATAGCTCTGAGCAGAGCAGGTACACTTGGGACCCCACCTCAGTGAAAAGAAGCCCAGGCTTTGTAGCCTTTGCTAAGTGCTCTTGTAGTATGAGCTTCACTTATTAAACTGATTGGGGAAACATAGTTCATTTCTTAGAATAAGTTTCATAATGACATAAAAAGGAAAAGGGACAAATCTTTTCATACAAGACTTCTAAATATAAACAGAAATCCTCCGTCCTCTCAGAGAGATTCCTGGGGTTGGTGACTCTCACCCTAACAGGAAGTCCGGGGTTAGGGCAGGAAGTGACTCCAGGTGGCGCTGTGATGGACTTTGACGGTCTTCTGGCCCCAGGCGCGGAAGGCTTGATTGGAGGCAGTGGTGCTGGGAAGTGGAGGACCTGTGAATATGGGGCCTGGGAAGTACTTAGTTCACTGGGGGCGTGAACTTGAAAGGCAGGGTGAGGTTCCAGCCACTTCCTGTCTCTCTGTGCTCCCTGTCCCCATGAATTGATCAGCTCCTACAACGCCAGGTCAAGAGAACACAGACCGGACCCACCAAACCAAAATAAAGCCAACCTTTGCTCTCTCCAGCTGAGTTATCTCAGGGCTAGTGTGCCAAGGAGAAAAGCTGAGTGAGCCACGTGGGACACCTGGCTTGCCAGGCTGGCACTGAGGGAAGGTGGGCAAAGGCCTCAGACCTCACCTGAGGTCTCCCAGGTCCTCAGGCCTCCCAGCCCTGACAACACCTCAAACTCAAACCAAGGGACCTTCCACAAAGCACTGACTCTAGTGCACCGCATTGTGTGGCGAGGCGTGCAAACCCACCACTGCCAGGCTCATGGTGCTTATGGTGGGCGGCCAGGATCCCGGACATCTCCTCTCTCTGGAATGCACCGCATCAGCACCGAGGTTGCATCTTCTTTTTTTTTTTTTAGGTTTTTTGAGACAGGGTCTTGCTTTTTTGTGGGTCAGGCTGGCCCTGAGCTCAGCCTCCAACTCACATCACAGCAATCCTCCTGCCTCTGCCTCCCGAGTGCTGGGATGACAGGCGTGAGCCACCACGCCCGGCACTGTGGTATGTGGTACTGGTTGCTGCTGGGTGTGGGTCTCCACGCCCAGTATTGTATGTGGTTACCGGGGAATCGAACCCGGGCCCTTGTGCTTGCAAGACAGGCGCCGGAACCACTGAGCTAACTCCCCGGCCCGGTTGCATCTTCTTAATAGAGCACCCTCCAGCTCACCCCACACAGCCAGCCATATCTGAGCAGGTGCGAGCCCTTGCCCTGCCTCCTCCACTCCCTAGTGCAGAGGGGACATCACTTCAGAGTGGCTCATCACAGGCCACTAAGTGTTCTTCCCTATTGGAAAGCAGCTCATGGGTTCACGACCTTTTCTTCCCATCCATCTCCATGTTAGATCCAAGTAGGCAACCAGGGGCCCTCCAGGTGGCCTGGCAGCGCAGCACAGATGCTCACAAGTCACTGGGACACCGGTGCTTTCTTCTTCTCGAGCAGCTATAAAGGGAGCTCAGTGCAGCCACGCGAGCCCCTCGAGCAGCACCCATCTCCCGTCACAGGTGGGTGGCTTCCTCCCAAGCGAGGTCACAGCCACAGACTCACTTTGGACATGAGTGGCCTGCAGCCCAAGAGCTCAGGATGCTGAGCACTTCCATCCCCAGATGCCAACCGCCCCCAGACTTCACCTGGGTTCCTGTCCAGTCACTTCAGAAACGCTGATGTCTTTGAGGACATCCCAGGAGCCCAAGCATCGTCCTTGGCTTGTCCATAGCCCAAGGGAAAGGCTGCCGAGGGAAGCACAGAGCCAGGGGCTTCGGGAAGCCAACCACCGGTATGCTTGTCTCTCCTCCCAGGGGCTCAAGGATTCTGGGTCAGTGTCACAGCTCAGGAAACAGGTGACCCGGAGGAGCCTCTGCTAGGCCAGAGGCTGCCAACTCCCACCTGGTCTTCTGGGCAGGGTCAGTGGGGCCGGCCCTGTCTATCAGTGTGTGCCTGTTTGCACACTGCATACAGGTGTGTCTGCATCTGTATGCACTAACGTGTGCTCATAGCTATGTGTACATGCATGTCCGCGTGTGTTTCTGTATGTGTGCACGTTTGCATGTGTATGCTCTTTGTACTGTAGATAGTGCAGGGACACATTTTTAAAGAAAACACTATATAATATACAAAAAGACTTTAAAAATAGGAGGGTTTGCAGAAAGTGCTGACTTCCCATCATTTCTAGTACACACAGCTCTGCCTGCGACATTTAAGAGTCAGCACTCACACCCTGGTTGTTGTCCTCATTCATGGACTTACAGTCAGTCCTCATGAGACCCCGGGAAGCTGTATGAGAAGGTTCTGGGACATCAAAACCCTGGGGACCCCACCTCTGGAAAAGCACAACAGGGGTGCCCGAGAAGAACGCCCCACGGTGCACCTGTTTTCATCTCCTGACAGGAGCCGTGAGAGGCACCACTCTTGGACACTCCCGCCTTTCCACATACTGGCTGAGCAGTCCTGCTGAGCCATGGCAGTGCCACTTGCCACACACCATGTACCCCCAGAAATGAACCCAAGAGCCCTTTGATCTACGAGAGATGGGGACCGGATGGGAAGCAGGACCCATGCATGTGAGGAGTATGTGCACAAACAGCTCCCCCTGTTCCCCTTTCCCCGCAAATCCCCACTAGGGTGGAGATCCAGCATCAGCCGTGCTTGGAGAGCAGCTTCTGTGGGAGGGCTGGCCGGGGGATGTCGGAGATGGGCACGGTGAGCAAGATGCTTGCGTCATCCAGGGCGCGCACTTGTGCCAGGGTACAGAATCACACAGGAACATGTTTATGGAAAGTGCCCAGGGACTGATCTAGTCATTCTGCAGAGGGGAGGAAGAGAGAAAGGATCGTGAAACGTCCCCCACAATTTAAGCCCTGTCCCTGCTGCCCCAGTACATTTCTTTCAGTCCCTGGCCTGAGGTTGAGTGAAGCTATGAGATTTAGAGGACAGGAGAAAATGTAACAAAGTTGAAGACATATGTGGATGCATCTGTTCAAGGTAGATGAACTAGACAGTTTTCCTATGGTTGGAACAAAATACCCAACACCTACAACCGAAAGAGGGCTATCGTGGCTTACTGTATTGGTGGGTTCAGCTCATGGCTTGCTGACTCCGAGACAGGAGCAACATGATGGAAGGCCCGGCAGAGGAAAGTTGCTCACATCATGGTAGTCAGGAAGCAGAGAGAGAAGGGAGGAGACGGGGACAAGAGCACACCTTCCACATCGCACTTCAGCGACCGCCTCCCCCAGGCCCCGCCTCCCCCAAGCCCCGCCTCCCCAGGCCCCGCCTCCCAATAGGGCGGTCGGCCGTGAACTCTGCAACGGACAACTCCATCGACACTTTGCACGCATGTGACATCAAGGGACATTTTAGATCTAAATTGTAACAGAAGATAAAATAGAAACTGCCCATACTGAAATTTGAACAACTCTCCCAAAAGAGCTTCAGGGCCTTTTACTTTAATACATCAATTTTCAAGAAAGAGTTTTTAGATGAAACTTCTAAGCAGTAAATATCTCTCGTAAAGGAGTTAGCTCAGTAGAAATAGCTGGAGTCCCACAATCCGTGCTTTCATTTGTGAACCGAGAGCAGTGGAGCCTGAGACCCACTGCCAGACGCGCCATGCTGAATACCTGCTCTGTGCTTGGCCTGCTCTGCAGCTCCCACGTCAGACCTCAGGACCTTCCCGCAGTTGTGGCTGATCACTGTGTTGAAGCAAAACCTGAATGAGAGTTGTGGCTCTGCCTCATGAGCCCCGCGGGCTCTGTCTGTGTTTTGTTCCCTTTGTTGAGTTTATTGGTATGATTTAGCTTTACATTATGATCACATTCATTGAGAGTATGTACTTATACATGATAGATCTTGATTCTTATTTTTCCCATTACCTTGCTCTCCCTACAGCCCCCATATACATAAGCTTCGTTTCCAATTTTTTGTTGTTTCCATTAATTTTTTTCTTTCCCTTCTTCCTTTTCCCCAGCTCCCCAAAATCTCATTTCCCTTTGAACGTTTACTTCCTATTTCACAGTACCTCTCATATATTTTGGACCTTGTTTCCACTTTCAGTTTCTTATACTAGAGAAATGATACAGAATTTATACATCTGTGTCCTGTTTATTTTACTTGTTAATATGGCCTCAAGGTGTATCCATTTAGGTATAAATATCTCTAATCTATCATTTTTAATGGCTGAATAATACTCTATTTTATTTTTTTAAAAACACATCTTCTGTTTTTTTATTGTTGTTTTGGTACCAGGGATGGAAGTTGGGACCTTATTCTTGTGAATTATGAGCTGGAAACACTGAGCTAAACTCCTGGCCAAAAACCACATCTTCTGTATCTGGTCTGGTTGATGGGCATTTGGATTGCTTCCAAGACTTAGCTATTACGTACTGTGTGGCTATAAACATGGGTATGCATGCATTGCTCTGGTATGAGGCTTTTAATTCTTTCATGTATTTACTCAGCAGGGAAATAGCAGAGTCAAACAGGACCTCTAATCCTAGTTTTCTGAGGAATCTCCACCCTGATTTCCACGGTGGTTGCACCAGTC
This sequence comes from Petromus typicus, assembly GCA_004026965.1. Classification (NCBI taxonomy): domain Eukaryota; kingdom Metazoa; phylum Chordata; class Mammalia; order Rodentia; family Petromuridae; genus Petromus; species Petromus typicus. Next base: position 46,833 of record PVIR01000552.1, read on the forward strand.
TACATTCCCACCAACAGTGGAGAAGGGCTCCTTTCTCCCCACAGCCCCGCCAGCTGTTATTGGTTGATTTCACGATAGCAGCCATGCTTCAGGGGGTGCGATGGAATTTCAGTGTGGTTGTATGGATTTTTGATGAGATGAGATCCCAGTTGTTGATCCCTTCTGCTAGTTCTCATGCTACTGAGGTTCTGTTCATAAAGTCTTTCCCTGTGCCAGCGTCTCCAAGAGTTCTACCTAAACTGTCTTCCAGCAAATTTTTAGTGTTTCCATTTTAATATTTAGATCTCTAATCCATTTCAATTTTAGTTTACTGCATGGTGAAAGAAATAGTTCATTTTAGTCTTTGGCATTTGGAACTCAGTTTTTCCAGCACTATTTATTACAGAGGCTATCTTGGGGACCAGGAATTTAGCTCAGTGTTTCCAGCATCTGCCTGGCAAATGCAAGATCCCAAGTTTGATCCCAGTAACCACACACCACAATGATGGGCATGATGACTCATCCCTGTAATCCCAGCAATCTAGAGGCTGAGGCAGGAGAATTGCCAATAGTTTAAGGCTAGCTTGGGCTACATAGTGAGTTTGGGGCCAGCCTGAATTACAAAGCAAGACCTTGCCTCAAAAAAAAAGAAAGAAAGAAAGAAAAAGAGCCTATCTTTCCTCCATTGAGTGTATTTGGCTCCTCTATCAAAGATGGATGGGTTAGTGTATCTGGAGTTGCTTCTGGATCTTTTAGTCTGTTCCACTGGTCCTTGGGTCTGTTTCTTTGCCAGTACCATGCTGAGAGAACCCAGTGTGTCCCTGTGGGAGCTGGGCAGGGAGGCCTCACCCTTGCCCCCGCAGTGGGCCGTGGAAGGAGTGGGGACTTGGAGTGAGCAGTGTTGGAGCACAGCCTGGCCTGGTCACTCCTTGCCGGTCAGAAGGGATGAATTTGATCACACCTCTGTAAAAGTCTTGAACTGGAGGAGCAGGGTGCCGGGCACAGCAGTTTCTCAGGCTCACAGACAAAGGCTCGGAAGAATGAAGTTGCCTGCAGTATGTGCTGAAGAGGAGTTTGTCCAGGGAGAAGAAAAAGGAAACAGAGACAAGGAGAATCATGCTGACGAGGGCTCTCCGTGGGAGAACGCAGCTGCAGACGCAGTCCTGGCGTTGCAAGCTCTCAAAGGCTTTCCAGAAGTCAGCTGCTGGAATAGATGTGATAGATCCAAAGATGTAAAATATTTTAACAGAATCACACTTAAGGCTATTAAAATGCATCACTGGTGCATGAAAAACATCAATTATTTCTTTACATCTTCTCTCACCTCACTGTGGATTTATTTAAGTGCAACGGTGAACCGATGTACATAAATACACATTTCACAGCCCCTGCACAAACGTGGACGTATGTGCAGTGTGTGCTCCACAACGTAAGGCTGGCAGAGACCTCCTCACCCTGTGACCTAGTCCATCCCTAGGATCCCTACCCAGTAATTATTCTCCCGACCCTATTAGCATAATGATAGCCTTCTTCCCGGTGCTGTATTTCTATCTGCCATCTCCCAGAGGTCTTTAAGCTTGTTAATAATCATTACAGATAGCCAATGGAGTGAATCACAGCTGAAATGAACTCACCTGAACTAAAGAGATTAACCCTACTCAAGCCTGAAGTGGCCCAGAAGTGTTCATCAAAAGTCTCTTCCTATCAGCAAGAAAAATAACGAGACTTACAGGGAAATGGCCCTGTGTGGGGCGTATTTCTACTCCCGTGAGTGGCTTCCTTCGGCGGCTCCATCTTTAATGAACATTATTACCCAGCCCATTCTGGCAACCTCGGCCTGTGCCACCCTGCGCAGGGCCGGGCTGTTCTTGGCACCATTCATTCTGCTCGGTGCCACAGTACGACTGTCAGGAGGCCTGCCGCAGGGTGGAAGATGGCCTGGCACTGGCCTGGAGATGCGAAGCTGTCCCCAGGATGCCGCCAGATCAGCTTTTCTCCTCTTAGATTGAGCTTCCTGAGCTGAGCGCTGGGAGTTGTTTCTGCATCTACGGCCGTTTGCTCCCTGGCTGGGCTGGCTGGTGGCTACCCTGAGCCTCCATCCTCTGCAGGCTGAGACACCATGGCGGTGGGCCCCACATAACCCCAGGGAAGTGGCTGTCCAGGCACAGGCCCAAGATGGCCAGTGGCCCTCGAACCTAGGACCAGAGCTCAATCACCTTTCCAGATGGTGTCCGGGAGCCCCTCTGCTGTCCAACTAGCAGGGAGGGCTGCCCAGCTGCTCCTCCTGCTCAGGATCCTCTCAGGGTACCCACCCTGGGCAGAGGCCTCGGAAATGGGCCCGGGTGCCCACACCTGCCGTCCAGTGGCCCGCAGCTGTCTCTCCACACTGCGGCCGGGGCCACCCTGGAAAGTCTCTCTGTTTTCTGTGTCCTGGGTCACCCTCGCCCAAGCACTCTCTCTCCTTGTCTGCACGGGGCCCTGTGCTGGCCTCAGTGACACGGAGTGGATACGTGTCCATCGCTCAGCAAGCAAAACTGCTGAAGGGACACACAGTAACTGCAACCAAGTCCCGCACTCACTGGCCATTCCCGGAGTTCCGCGTCCCTCCGAGACCCAGGAGGAGTCAGCCTTGGTCTCCAGCATCCTGGAAATTCGTGAGTCTCCTCTCAGAATTCATCGGCTCCACTCCAAGGTGCCAACCAAATGTGACAGTTCCTCCATCACTGTCACCTTGCGGGCGTCCAATTAGGAGAACCATCTGACAAGTGACAGGCATGATCCTAAACTCACGGCACGAGGTGGAGACTGACCCCACCCCCCGCAGAGCTGGGAGCAAACACCCTTCAGAGTGTGTTTACCTCCCCAGAACCTCTGTGTTCGCTAATGAGCAAGGCCGGAACTCACGCAGCTCGATGCCAGCCTGGCAGGCTCCCCCAGCACCCGACGTGTCCTGTCAGGGCCCACAAGGACTGTCCCAAGCGCCCACTGCAGCCAGCAGCGTGGGCCTCTGCACCCTGCAACTGCATCTGCAGCCTTTAAACTGAACCCTCCTTCCTCACGCTCACCTCCCCTAAGCAGGACGCTCAGGCCGCACAGCTCCCGGGCTGGAGCCTGACCCTCGGGCCCCGTCGGCTGCCCCGGTTTAAATCTTGCCGCTCCCCACTGAGAAGTGACAGCTCAGACATATGTGCGCAATAAATTCAGAAAAGTTGATGCGCGGTGCAGATGAAGGGATGAATAAGAGAATTGTCATGAAACGGCAACGCCAGTGCCACCCAGCAGTCTGCACCATATTTTATTCTGTGTTTAAAAATACATCCTATGGACAGATTCCCCGTGTCAGGAAACGGTGTCAAAACAGTTCCAACTGGTTTCTCAGCTGCCGCTGTAAAAACAGCTTCAGTTTAGTCATAAAACTGTCTGGACTCTATTAAAGCTTTCATTATTTGCACCATTTTCTGCTTTATTATATGGCCTGTTGTTAGCAAAACATTAGGTTTGCAAAAGCCTCTTGGCACACACGGTGCCCTCAGATACCAGGGGCCGCACGCATGTCAGGGACACAGACCCTCTCCTGGGGAGAAGTGCAGCCAGACGCAGTCGGGCCCCAGGACTTCAGGTTTTCAGATGGGGCTGGCCAGGCTTTTCCCATGCCACCCCATCGCGGTCACCAGGGCGAGGAGAGGCACCTGTAGCCCACAGCAAGCCTCAGATGCCCGGCCTCATGAGCACCACTGTGCAGATGGGAGCCCAGGAGGCTCTGGCGCTCTCCACCGGTCTCTGCTTCCCCTGACCGATGGAACCACAGTGTCCAAACCACACTCGACGCACTTTTCAGAGCTGGAAGTGAGGTTCGAGCTCAGATGTAAAGTGCCACACACTCTAGGACCATAGAAAGACGGGACAGTTACAGTCCTGACTCTGACACCTGGTCTTCAGCCTCAGGAAGGAGGCCCTGGGCAGAGCGGCAGCCCAAGGGACATCTCAGGAGCCCAGTCCATGTGCTCAACGGGCTTCACGTAGTAAAATTAAACGGGATTAATGACGACGAGGCGCTGGTTTAGGAAACCCACCGCTGCGAGGACTACCCTTTGTCACCTGTTTCAATGGACCTGGTCACCTGAAGCCCTCCTGGGTTAATTCTTTGGCCCTGTCCTTCCTGCCTCTGTAAGTGGGTCTGGCTTGTGGAATTGCTTGTCTCAGCCTCCTGTTTGTGTCTGGGCCGAGTCCAGGAGCCTCAGCCCCAGGGTGGTTCCTCGTGAGGGCAAGGTGGCCCGGTTCCACCTGCCAGGCCCCGGACATATTTTCATGAGTCGCTCGCCAGAGAGATCAGCCATCTCAGTTCAGAACCAGCCATTAGCATGCCATCCCTGCTGGCCACGGAAAAAGTGGATGTGTCAAGGGGCTGGCTCTGTGAGGGCGGCAGACACCACACCGTGCAGCCGCTGCCTCTCACGCCTGGGTGCCCCCTAGTCCACCCAGGACTCTAGTACCCCAGCACACACGTTGCCACTGAGTTACATTCCCGCCCAGTCCCGGTGGTGCAGGGCATGATGTCTGCGGCTGGCATGAAGATGCCCCTAGTCAGACAGGGCATTAATAGAGTGAGACTGTGCCAGCCAGAGATGGAGGAGGAGGGGATGGTGGGGAAGGAGGGCACGCAGGGAGGGAGGAAGGAGGGGAGAGAGACTGCGGGGAGAAGGCAGAGCTCCACACTGGACAGCAGAGTGGACCCGGGGCCCAGGCCAGGTGCGGACATGCAGAGTGTCCCAAAGCCTTCGCTGCACCAGTGCCAGCTCGCTCGGGCTCCACAGCCGGCCACAGACCAGACCTAACAAACACGAAGCTCCAGCCAGTGGGAGGTCAGGCTGGGCCCCGCATCTCCAGTTACAACAGACGTACAAGATCCACTGAGAGGCAGGAAGAGATCCCGCCTCCTCACATGCCATCCTGGCCGAGCCCCCAGGGCGCCTCTCTCGCCCGGTTTCCCAGCCCGTGTCCTCCCCGAGGCCTCCAGCAAGGGTTCTGAGGACGGTGTGAGCACGCAGATCAAATTCTCTCCCTCGAGGGGCTTGTCTGAGACTGGAGCATGCACTCACCCTGATCCCATCACTGCTTCTGGGGTAGGATCCCCGAGAACCACAAAGACAGGGGCGCAGTACGCGGTGCAGTGACCCGGAACTGAGGGACCTTGAAAGCCATCCCAGGTTTTCTCTGAATGACAGGGCTCCAAGAGAGCTGTGCAGCCCCAAACCTCTGCAGGACTTGGGGTGTGCCGAGGCCCCGACTCCCTCTCAGCCAGTAGGGGCCTCGCCGTCCCGGGTCTGCGTCTGCTGTGCCCTCTGGGTAATGGTGCAGGTGAGCAGAGGGCATAAGAGCTCCCATGTGGCCCTCACCCACATCCTGTCCGTGCCCCAGTCCAGAGGAGGGACTGCGCGGCACGCATTCGGCCTGTGACCCAGAGGGGCATGGACAGCAGTGCCCATGATCCTGGGATCCTGCCCTGAGCATGTTCAGTGTCCTTAGTGTCGAGGAGGTTTTTACACTCTTCTTGTTTTTCTTGTTAATTTGTAGTACTAGGACATGAATGCAGGGCCTTCCCACTAAACCACGCCCCCACCTCTTTTTAAAAATTTAAAACTTTGAAACTGTATCTCCCTATGTTGACCAGCCTGCCCTTAAGCTTTGCATCCTCCTGCCTCAGCCTTCCCAAGGTCGGAATGATAAGTGTGTGCTGCCCTGCTGGATTCATCCTTACCTTACAAGATGTCACACAATTGCCCACATCAGCACAGGTTCCCAGAGCAAAGGGACCCATGGATGGATACATTTACTGTGAGCAGTTGGCTCCTCTGTCCCTGGAGGTTGATGGTGCCCAGGTTTGCACCAGTAAGGTGGTAACTCCAGGCAGCACCAGACCACCAGGTGACCCCGGTGGGCCCTGCTCCATGAGGGAGAGTAGCTGGGGTGTGCATGGAGCTGCAGGAGTCCCACTTCTGTGCCCTAGACCCTCCACCAGGGCAGGCCTGCGGGGGGCCTCCTCAAAACTCACCCTGGCTCGGCACTGTGCAGGGCAAGGCACCCAGGCCACTGTCTGCCCAGCATTGTGTTGGGCAGCGAGCCTGCGTCTGCCTCAGTTCTGGAGACCAAAGGCCAAGACCAAAGCGCTTCTTTCTGTGTCCTCGCCTGAGAATAGAGCAGGACAAGAGGAAGGACCCGGCTCCTTCCCCGGGGCTCAGTCTCCCATACACAGGGTCAGCTGCAGAGGAAGGGGCGTCTGAGGCTCGTCGGGGCCCTCTCAGCCCAGCAGCCCTTCTTCCCTGCCAGGGTGAGGACATGCCCCATGGAAGGTGTCGTTCCCTACCGCGCTGTGCGAGCTCCTGGGCACTGGGGTGTTCACGTGGGCGGGTGTGTTAACGTGCATTTCCTTTTCTAACAGAAGCTCAGATTGACTGCCAGCGGCCTGGCTGCCCACCGGTCATCCAAAGCAGCAGGCAGAGACCGAAACCCACGCCAGGCAAGCACCTGTGCTGGCACCCAGGCCCCTGTCCTTGTCCCCTGCCCTTTACCCTGCGTACTGTCCCCCTCCCCCTGCCCAGCTTCAGCTCTGAGGGTGAGAAGGACCCACCCGGTCTTACCTGGTTCCCCAGGGCAGGCGAGGGAGCTCCTCTCCCATCTCCCCCTCTCTGGGTCCTCAAGGCTGCAGGGCACCCTGGCGCCTCTGCCCAGGGTGCACAAGTGTCCTGCCAGTCACAGTGCCTCCAGGAGACGACCCCAGCAGACAGCAGGGCTGGGACATAGGCGCCAGGCCGGCTCCCTGGATGACTGCAGGCTTTGGTCTGAAGCTGTGATTTATGATTTTAAATTTATGGCATTGATGGTAGGAATTTCTATGATGTTCCTAGCGTCTCCATTTGGCTTCTTCTTTGCTTTGTCATTTCCTTATCTTGGCGAGTCAGCTATTATTTGTCACATTACACAGAGACACGTGAAAGGTGCTGAAGGCCCGGAGTCTCACCCGGGGGCACACCCGGGTGCAGACAGGCTGGTGCTGAGTGGTGGGCAGCCTCTCCTGAGTCACTCATCCGCCCCTGCTCACGAAGAATGATTGTCCTCACTCAGGAAGCCCAGGCCATGTCCGTCTGCTCACTGTCACCTGTCTGCTGAGGCTGGTGACAAGGAGTGCGGCGCTTTGATCTCTGACATCCTGGGTCTCCCAGCCTGGCTGCAGGGAGCGCAGCTCTTCCTAGGCTGGGAAAGGCGCTGCCCACCTGGCATCACCTGGGACTGCACCTTCCCGGAAGTGCCTTCCAAACCAGGTTGTTCTACTGTGAGTGCTTGGAGGAGGGCACTGATCATGCCCAGTTCACAGGGGAGGAGGTGGAGGCATGGAGAGGGACCCAGGGGGCACGCAAGGCCACAGCAATGGGCTGAGAACGCCAGGGACACAGGCCGCTGGGAGCAGGGTCGGCTCGGCCGCATGACCTCGCTGTCTCTAGCAGGGTCACCCTGTCCTCAGCACTGGGCTGGCAACTCTGGGCACACCCTGGGGCATCCACCCTATGCTCTCACCCTAGCCACATGCTGGGCCTCAGCCAGGGCCCTGGAGGGGCTTGCTCAAGTGTGGAAGGAGCTGCAGGGCTCACAGGAGAGGCCACTGTCCCGGCCCCGCCTTAGCCTCTTCTGCCTGCCGTGCTCCTTCAGCTAAACCTCAGGAGCCGCGGGCACATGCAGAGGCGTTCACACTGCACCAACACCTCCACGCCTCCTTCTGAGCCTCACCCACTCCCAAGTGAACAGGCCCAGGGCCAGCGCTGCCTGAGCTGGCTCCCCTCCCTGGCCATAGGTGTGATGTGTTCACTCCAGGGCAGGGCATAGGTGTCTGGGATGCTTGGGAGCATCTGCTGTCTGTGTCCTGGGCTTCCAGCACCCCTGACAGATAAGGACTCGTGTCCATGTCACAGCTACTCACTGACGGCCACTTAGAGCACATTTTCCGGGGTCAGGCTTATCTCCTCCTAGAGCCCAGGATGGCCACAAGACACTTCAGAGACCAGCTCTGTGGGCTGCCGGCCAGTGGCCAGGCCAGAGAGGGGGACACATGTCACTGAGGAGCCTTTCACACCCACCCTGGCCCCTGTCCTGGAAGGAGCAGGTCTTTGCGTGAGGTACACATATGGGTGGGAGGAGGTCAGGCCCTTGCCAGGCTTGCCAGGACTCCGTGTTGTGCCTAGAGGCAGTGCCAGGGGACATCGCCTCTGCAAGCACAGCGCCATCCTTGAGACCTGGCACTCCCGCAGCCACCGAGGACCCAGTAGGCATGTTGGTCCTGGCTAAGGCTGGAGTGGCAAAGGAGATCCTGACTGTGGGCTTGGCTCAGAGTCAGGTGTGCCCCGTGTCACGGCTCCTAGGCCCACACAGCTACCCAGCCGTGTGGCCCAGGGCTCAGGACAGTCCTGCTGTCACAGCTGCCCAGATCCCTGGCTGGGCCCAGCGGGCTTCAGGACGTGGCCTGAGTGGTTCTGGTCATTGGAGAAACCTAAGGGTTTGTGAGCAGAATGAGCTGGGTTAGAGAAACGCCCTGAAAACTGCACCCATGGGGTCGCAGCACCTTGCGAGGACTAGTTCCACGCTCGGCTTCCCGGGGAGTCTGCCTTTCCTAAACTCTGAAGTATCTCTGTAAATCCTGCTCGTTCCTCACTCGCAGACCCTACCAGAGAGAAGACTTCTTATCATCATGATTTATGGCTGTTTCCAGGTAGGAAGAAACTGGACCTGCACTGACGCCTGGGCTGTCACTGGGCCACATGGCTATGCAGCAGGTTGGGGCGCAGGCGCGGGAGAGGCCTTCAGGGTGCAGGCATGTTCAAAGGACCTGTGCGCCTGCAGTGGAGCCACACGCACGGCTCTCCCAGCTGTGCTGGGTGCTGTCCTGAGGTCCCAGGCTGCGAGGTTTCAGGTTCCCCATGTGCGTCTGCCAGCCCATCCTCGCTGTCCTCGGAATGCCCCAGAGCGCCTCGGCTCCACTCTTAGCATGACCTCTGAGTGCGGAGCCCCATGAGGAGCTCTTCGCCTCTTGCTTCACAAGAGAGAGAACCTCCTGCTTTAACGCTTTGCTCCTGCACTGTCCCAGCAGCTGTCTAAACGCACAAGGTCATGCCGGCCACCTGAGCCCCACATTTTAGGGAGCACAGGGTCGGGTTTCACAGAACTACACATTCCTTCCCTAACCCGGAGCAGCCTGGGGACTCGGCACACGTTAGAGGTGGATGTTCGTGGCTTCTCACTCCACAGACTTCAAAGGGGGACAAAGCCTGGCTTCTGCGGCCCGGGGCGGACTGCTTCCCCTTCAGCCTGGTAGTGCCCACGTGGTCCACACCGCCTGTCTGGCCAGGCAGAATTCCGTCCACCCGCCCCACCTCTCACTCACACTTGTTAGAAGGCATTAGTGTTTGCACTCATATTGGAGCAGGGATTTGCTTCTTGGACAGAAGTTGATCTCCCTCCCATGGAGACACAAATCACACATCGTTAGGTTCATAGGCACATTCTGGGCTCCTGGCTCCCCGACGGCGCTGCTGCACTCTTCACCCATGACTCTGCAGACAGCCATGGTGAGCCTCCCTGCTAGGCGTACTCACTCCTGAAGGCCGCTGTGGCCCGCCACTTGGGAGGTGAGTGACCCACCACCAAGGTTCAGGCTCACAAGTGTGGGGCCTGGCCAGAAGGCCGGAGTCAGGCAGCAGAAGGTGCTGGTGGGGCTGGAGCTCCTGCGAGGAAGCAAAGGCAGCCTTTCCTTCTCCTCTTCCTTGCATCCAGGCCGCAAGCCTATTGATTGGTGCCCCTTGTATCAGTCAGTGTCTACTAGAGAAACAAATATAATACAACACACACAAACACATAAGGATTTACAAGTCACTCATGGCGGTCATCCTCAGGGTCAGGGTGGAGGAGTCCAGAGGGTCTCTCTGCACACTGAAGGTTTAGCCGAAGGCCTGGAGCTCAGTGCGGTGTCCTGGCCTAGTCCATCTCAGGAGACTGAAGGGTCTCTGGCAGAAGCCAGGAGACATTGCCCAAGGTGAAGGTAGGACTGGGGCTGCTCTGAGACGCAGAGGCAGTCTTCCTTCTTCCATTCCCTTTTACAGCGTTCTTGGGACAAGACACCGCAGGGCAAGTCTTCAGAGCCATGCTGAGCAGATGTAGTTGATATTACTCAAGACCACACGAGTATTCACTTGTGACCACCAGGGGGTCCTTCCCTCACCAGACACGCCCAGTACCCTGCGAAGCCAATCAACTGGGACCTTTCAACTCAGATAGACAGCATGCGGTCTACAACACGTCTTACCTCTTGCTGGTGATCCTCTGAGATCTGTTGTGCTTCTTCCCTTAAGCATTCCTGATTTTGAGGGCAGAGCAGACGTGACATATATGAGGAAGGAGGAAATGAAGACTTCTCAGTTGGTTGAATCAAAATACAGCATTAATTCTTTCTGGAGAGACTCCATCATATCAGTGCCCAAGACTTTGGCATTAGGTCTGAGATGTTGTGTGATGCTGATGAGTGCTGTAAGATGGGCCAGCGCACGTGGGCCTGGGCATTGCTGGGTCTCAGCCTGCAGCTCCACAGAGAAAAGCTCTTGGGGAACCTGGCAGGACACTGCCCCTGAGCAGGGGAGGGGCACCCGGGGCTGGGGCGCAGCGGTGGAGATGGGAGTGAGGGCCCGCGTGTGTGTCACCTGCATGAGCAGATCATTCCACACAGCTGACTCACACAGCGCATTCCTGGAGTGGGATGTACTCCCACAGACGCTGGTGGCCTGTCCCTTGCACAGCAGCACCCATGAACCGCGCCGCACTGAAATTTACCTGTGCTGAAGCCCAGGGGAGACAGAGGTGGGCTCCGAGAGAAAAGCTCTCCCTGCTGGAGACATTCACCTCCCCGCAGGATTCTAGGCTCCAGGCATGATGTGGCTGCTGTTACCAAAATCAACATCAATTTCCGCTGCCCTTCTCTGCCCCTTGATGTGGCCTAAGTTACCCCAGGAGGGAAAAAGTGGCGGTGAAGTCATTCCCAGTAACCTAATCCTCTAACGGGGTGATTCTGAAGTGGCTGGGTCTGCGCTCGGGGATTTGCCGTTAACGATATCACTCCAGACGAGTCTGGTTCAAATCAAACTGGGTTAAAGATCGGGACTGTCAAGAAGTGATGTCACGGGTCCCACTGCTAACGGTCGGGTCAGCCTGGGTCCAGGCACAGTTCGGAATTCGGGCTGTATTTACCTTAGACCTGCACCCAGCTGAAACCCGAGTGAAGCACAGACCCCGGGAACTGGTGGAAACCGCATCCCTGGAGGCCTGGCCCAGCCTTTCTGCCACTCAGTCTGTGCAGACTTGCATCTTGGGTGCAGAGGACACTGCTGGTCCAGTGGTCTGCAGGGGCTGTTCCTCCTGTGGTTAATGAGTCCAGCAGAGAGTACACACTCTGGCTTAGGATGTTCTATCCAAAACTGAGAAAAAAACTTCTGAACTTTACAAGACACAGCGGGTCAGAGCAATTTCCAGTTTTAGAATTCCAAGAATACAAAGGAGAGCCGGCTTTTGAAGGTGTAGATTGGGCCAATGTTTTCCACAGTGCGTGTGAATGCCCGAGGACCTTAGCAAACAAGACCGTCTTATTATCAGACCTCACCAGCCAGACCAGGCAGTGTCTCAGTGTGCTGGGCTGCCGTGACACGAGGCTGCTGTCCCGACAGCTTACAAAGGTCAGAATTTGTCTTTTGGTCTGTGGAGGCCAGGAATTCAGGAAAGAAGCCGCTGTCGAGGGCTGAGTCCCTGTCCGCAAGATGGCGCCTGTGGCAGACTCTTTGGTAGGGGAGCAGCTGGAGGTCCTGGAGGCTGGAAGCCTCAGTCTTGTGCTCCGCCTCCCTGGATCTCCTCCGGAGACTCCACTTCTTATCGCTGGTGCCTGGGAAACACTTTCAGCAGCTGAGTTGGGAAGGGAGGGGACCTGTGAGTATCTTCTCTGTAAGATCCCTGGGTGCCCACATCTGCTCCTAGGTCAGGCCCCCCGTGCCGCCTGCTCCCTGTACTTCTGTCAGGGCTCCGAGACCCTGAAGCGACCTCGCTGCAGCCTGAAGCCTGCGGTTCTTCCCAATCCCTGCTGAAAGCAGAGCTCTCTGCTCTTTCATAACTAGGCAGGAGCAGAGGCAAGAGGCCCAGAGGCCCTAATCCCCCCAATTCCCTGTGCTGTCTGCAATTTAGGAGTGTCTTTCATTTTAATTTTTATTTTTATTAGGCTATGTTGGTAGTGCATAATGATCCCATTCATCATGGGGAGTTGGTGCCTAGGTGTAACTTACCCTAACATACTCTATGTCTCCTTCCCCTCCCTCATCCCCCTCCGTCTTTCGATTTCTTTCCCTTTTACAAAAGATCTATCTCCTATCTTAACTTTTAAAAACTGGTATGTATTTACAGAGTAGCCCCAGTTTGTGTCTTTTGGCCCATAAAACCCCAAATGTTCACTACCTGGTCTTCTAAAGATCACTGTCTCCTAGACTAGCCAAAGAGCAGGACAAGAAAGGCCACCTGCACCGTGTGGGATGGACCTCCTCCGAAGCCAGAGGAAAGCCTTCGCCTGACCAGCTTCCCCGTCCGGGCACCACAGGCCTGCCTTCAGCACTCCCTCCGCGTGCCACCCGGTCGCCAGCCCAGCAGCTCTCAACCGGACAAAATTCCTCGCTGTTTCCATACATCGTGTCAGTGCCTGTCAGTGCCCAAAGAGCAAACACTGCCCATGTCCACGGCGCAGAGCACCGGTCAGCCCGCCTGTCACTAGTGGACAACCGCACCGCGAGCTGTCCTCCTAACCCAGCCCCGGAAATTCACCCACACAGAACACAGGCTGCATCGACTCGGCACACACAGGCTCCGAGCTCTCCGGGCAGGTGGGGCTGGCCTAGAAAGGGAAGGAGCAGTGTTTCCAGAGACTCTGCTGAAGCGGGGATAGCTGTTTAAATAACTACATAACTGAGATCACAAGGGGAAATGCTGAGAGAAAATACTTTTATTGAGTAAAGATGATACCATAATGTTACAGAAACATTGCAAGAGGGACATTTATGGCTTTAGTTGTCTGTGTCATAATAAAAAGAAAGTTTTAAAATCAATTTATTCTACTTCTACCTTAAGAAGTAATTTTAACAAATTAAAATGCAAATAAGGAGAGAGGCACTATTATAGATTAGAGTGAAAGTCAATGAATTTTTAAAAAGAGTAAAGAAATTCAATTAATCTGGGAGGGTTTTTCCTCCAAAAATATAAATAAAAGTAACGAGTCTGTAGCAAGACTGACAGAGGGGCATACAAATAACTAAAGTCAAGAATGAAGGGGAGGCATCAGCACAGACCCAACAGAGGGAAGTGACAATGTGTGGGTTTATAACACTAAAAGAGAGATCAGGGAAATGCTCTGGTGAATTAATAGATTAAAAAATACTCAAGCAGAAATTGCTAAACTAAAACAGACTATATCCATTCAATACATTAAATTAGTAAGTAAGTATCTTACCACAGATGAAACTTCATGCAGAACTTTACTGATTGTATTTCCATCAGAGAATTAGGCTTTGTCCAGACAGAACAGCAGAGAAGACATTCATCATATTTTACAAAGCCTTAGATGAGGCCCTAACACAACAAGAATTAAGTTCCAGTGCTTTCATGAAAACAGACACAAAAACCAACTAAGAACATCAAGATGTGGATTCTGCAATGTGTCCAAACTAGGTGCATCTTGCAGTCAAAGAGGCAAGAGCTTCAGTGTTAGCCGATAGAAGAAATATCGCAAAGTCGTATTAATAGCTATAGAAAGATGACTTGCTGAATGCAGAAACATTGATGATAAGACTTTATTCAATAGCAATAAAAGGAAACTTCTTCCCAAGATAAAGATGTCCACTGAAAGGTCTCAGGGACTGTGAGAGCTCCTCACCCACTGGGAGCAGGTAGGCATGAACAGCCACACTCGTCACCTCACAACCAGCAAGAAACTCGGGATGGAAAAATGAAGCAATAAAAAGCCTTGAAATCAGAGAGAGGTGAGGCTAAGTGTATTTATAGACCTATAAGTATAAGTGGAAAAGCCCAAAGACTCTCCAGAAGGCCTACCAGGCACCTGGTTAGCATGCTGTAGAATTCAGTACCAAGAAATTATAGTCCTATATACTCACAATCGCAGAGTGAAGTGGGAACACCAATACCAGTTACAACAAACAAAAGATATGCAGCATTCAGTACTGGAAATTATAAAGTACTGATGAGAATAAAGACAGAATATTTAAACTGAGGAACAGTATACCATGTTATTATGTTGAACGAACTGATAGTGTTATAATGTCATCTTGCTCAAGATAGATTTCTATCAGAATAATTCCTAGAAACATTACGCTGATGTTTTGTAAACAATTGACAAGATGATTTACATGCACTGGGAAAGGCAAAGAATGAAATTAGTGAACACATTTACATATACAAAAACTTCAAAATGAAGGACAGGGCAAAGAATATGAATTTATAATTCAAGACAGTATAAAGGTACTGTAGTTGAGACAATATGGCATGAGAATATGATTTCAAAATACATAAGTGGCTCAATATAAGAAATCCAGAATTAGGTCCACGTTGTTGGTTAAAATAACTGTCAATAAAAGTGCCAATAAGCCCAATAGAAGAAAGAAAATTTCTCTAACAAATAGTGTAAAATCAACAGAATTCTCATGTCCAAGCACAAGGATCACAGACCTGATATAATAATAGAATAATAAATCTAGATGAAAATAGATTTTTTTCTCAATTTTTAGGTGAAGATTTCTCAGAGAGGTTAAACATGCTTAAATAATAAAATTTAAAAAACACTAAATGAAAATTCATCGTAATTAAAAACTTCTGCTCATCAAAATTCAGCACCGAGAATATAAATATACAAACTAGTAAAAGAGTTAGAAGTAATACACTTGAAAAATATTTTTATACTGAATAAAAAACTCCAGTAGCTAAAAAAGAAAAAGAAACATATGAGATCCAAAAATAATCAATAAAAAGTTGCCCAACATTAATTCTAGAAAAAAGTATGAAATAAAACCATTATGATGAGCTCTGAATACACATGCACTAGCTCAATTTAAACTTTTAACTTTGAATATATTAAATAGAGGCAACAATACTGGAGAAACTCAAATTCTTAAAGAGTCTGAAATGTTAAAAACAACTTTCTAAAAGTTCTGGAATTTTCTTAACGTTTTAAGCACACACCTGCCTATGGTCCAGCAATGCTGTTCCTAAACTTTTTTTTTTTTTTTTTTTGAGACAGGGTCTCACTTTTGTGGTTCAGGCTGGCCCTGAGCTCAGCCTCAAACTCACATCACAGCAATCCTCCTGCCTCTGCCTCCCAAGTGCTGGGGTAACAGGCGTGAGCCACCACGCCCGGCACTGTGGTATGTGGTACTGGTTGCTGCTGGGCGTGAGTCTCCACACCCAGTATGGTATGTGGTTTCCAGGGATCGAACCTGGGTCCTTGCTCTTGCAAGACAGGCTCCGGAACCACTGAGCTGTATCCCCGGCCCTGTTCCTAAACTTTTACCCAGGAGAAACAGAATCATGTTTGGGGAGGCTTGTCCAAGGATACTGCTGGCTGCTTGACGCCTCGAGGCTGAACTGGAGAGATGTGGACACACGGGGCGCAACACTGTGACACCCGGGGAACACATGTGACACACGAGAGGTCACTGCACGGGCCACAGAGGTGGAGTTCTCTGGGATGAGTGGGATCCAGCTCTGCGGTAGAAGCCAGGTGTCCCGATCCTGGAGTGATGCGGTTAATGAGAGGGCGGGAAGGAACTCTGGAGGGATGACACGTTCCGTGTCTTACAATACTTAGCATGCAGCAGTACTGCCTCTTGATCAGGCATGAGCCTGGCCAAGAGTGATGTTTGCTTTCACACACTGCCACCCTGGAGCGGCGCACTGAACCTGGCACTGTTGTTCTATGTTTTATGTTATGTTATATTCTGTTGTGTTATGTTACCTTACATTATGCTATGTAATGTTATAATATGTTATGTTATATTACGTTATATTATGCTGTGCTATTCTATCAGCCTCTCTGTGATGAGATATCTATCCATAGCTACAACTGTGTTTAGGTAGTTAAAACAATATTTTATAAATGCAACCAACTCAGAAGCTCAGATGTGGCAGCAATGCTCCAGAGCAGGTCCTGCCTGGGTCCACTGGGGGCTCCAGCCCAGAGCTTCCTGGAGCACAGGGTCGGCTCCAGACCCAGCACCGGCGTGAGGCAAGTGCTGGCCTCACCTGCTGGGGTGATGGGAGTCCGACGTCCCTCGCTGTGGGAAACAGGCCAAGGGTCTACACGGAGAGGAGCACAGTGCGAGCTGTGCAGCTGTCCACTCACTGAAAAAGGCCACAGGTTGAGCGTCGAGGCTATTTTAGTTCAAAACTTCTTTGAAGTCTCAATCATGCAATCTATGCTTATAAGTACAAAAATATCCAATCCAACTTTATATTTTAATGTTTGGAGCAAAATACCAAATGTATCAAACAGGCAATAAAAATGTTTTTAAATAAAACTCCCCATGGGCCCTACATCCCTCCCCACAGGAGAGCAGAGTATTTAGAAAAAGCGTTTAAGTCAAATAAAGACAGGTTAGAATGTTGCCAGTCAGTCAAAGCAAATAAAGATGGAAGAAGGTGTATTACCAGGGAAATGTTTGCATAACACACTGAAATTAATATACTGTGTGGGGAGTTGCCACAGTTCATTCTGAGGCAGATGAATCATTCATAGGAAAAATAAACACCGACTAAAGAGGTCGACCACCAGCTGAGCCGCGTGCATGGAGGATGGACTCAGACGTGCCTGCTACCTGTTGACACAGCACGGACTTTCTGCTGAATCAGACGCCTGATCTACTAAATCACGCAAACCCCGGGAGTGAGGCCGCACCGGGAACATCACCTTGCAGGTGTGCGTGCTTCAGGCTGCACGCGCCTCTGGTGACTGCATACGCAGGGGTCAGAGCTTCTGCTCACGGAGTGTGAGCATTAGCACTGAGGCACGGGCTGGGAAAATGTGCTCCCCATCGCGACGCCTGCTTCCCTCACTCCTGTCATCGTCCGAAAGGTACGCTTACTGGACTGGAGAAACTGCAAGGCCAGCGGCTGTCAGGGGCCTGCTCAGCAT
The DNA here is from genome assembly GCA_004026965.1 of Petromus typicus. NCBI lineage: Eukaryota > Metazoa > Chordata > Mammalia > Rodentia > Petromuridae > Petromus > Petromus typicus. Next base: position 64,075 of record PVIR01000552.1, read on the forward strand.
CAAGCTCTGCTGGGTGGGCACTTTCCGACGACCCTCCTGTGGGGGTAGATTGTTCCTCCTTTCCCGCCCTGAACTTTCCAGTGAGTTCTCTGACTCAGGCTATGGCAGTGGGGTGCAGGCTACTGAGGCTGAACAGGCAACTGCCCACCCTGCGGCTTCCAACACTGTCACAGCAGGCAGCGGCATCCCCCCCAGGCCAGCTGGTGCTCTGGGAGCCCTGGCCACCGAGACCCAGAGGGCTACCCTTTTCTTCAGTGCCCTGCTGAGGACACAAAATAAAGGATGTGCCTCCTGTCTGTGAAAGTCTTGTCACTTGAAAGCAAAACACACAGTAAAACTCAGTCAGTGCAGAGCTAGCCACGGCAGCAGACCGGAGAGGCCGTGTTGGCGTGGAGCACTCATGCACAGGTGCCAGTCTGAATGCACGTGGCTGCCCAGCCTTCTCAAAGACGGTGGTGTTATGTTCCAAAGAATGAAATATTCAAGTCTCTGGACAAACCGTGCTTCTGTGTCATTAAATTTCAAGATCAATGAACCATCAGCTTGTCGTTGAAGGACAGGTCCAGACCCGGAGGGTGAGCACACAGAGGCAGACACACCAAACTCCAGGGAGGTTTCACCCACACTTCCACTTTATTGAGTGTGGGATACAACTTATATAGATGCAAGGCAGAGCTGCTAGTGGGCAGGGAAGGGGATCGGGGGTTGTGCTATGTAGTGATTGGTCAGAGGGCGGGGCATCTACGGGTGAAACCATTGATGTCATCTAAGGAGGAGCCACAAGGGCCCAACATGGAGGACGCAGGTCTAGCCCAAGTACAGCTTGGGGGTGAGGGGGTTTGCTCAGCGTGCCATTTATTTCTGCTGGGTCTACCGAGGGGCGTGGCATCTCTCGGATCCTAGGAAGTCGGTGTGCAGCACGTTTGGCCAGAGTGTCTTTGACTCCTGTCAGTCTATTCCCCAGCCTGGAGTCAGCACACGGCTGCCCAAGCCCAGGATGGTTCCACATCGACGGTAACCCACCAGCTGGCTCCGCTCAGGTCTCCTTCCCGGGCACCCTATGTCTTCCACCTTCGGAATCGGACCATCAGACTCTGAAATTACACGGGGCCTTGTGAACACTGCTCTCTTCCCCAGATCATGGTGATAGCAACCGCCAGTTATGGCCAACTGCTCGCAACCTGCCATCGCCTTGGTTTTGGAGGAAGATGGTAACCACTTCTAACCATGGCATTTGTCATTTAGAAGGGCAGAGATGTGGGGGCTCCTCCCAGACGCCATCCCTCTGCGCAGGGCAGGGTGGGCAACGCAGTCTCCTAGGGGCCAGAGCCCCTTGCCTGGCCCTTTGCCCTTCCCTGGATTCTGTCTGGCCACCTCCCTTCCCTCCGTGATTGCAAGAGGCTCAGGCCAGGAGGTGAGGACACTGGTTAAGACCACGGAGCACAAGGAGGAAACAGTGATGCCCCTCAGTGTCTCCTCTTTGGAACTGGGCTACGTTGTATAAATAAGCTTGCTGTCATGGTTGGATTGTCTGTGTTTCTCCTGGGAAGGTCGTTCCAGCCTCTGGGTTGGGAAAATATCACAGATTCATTTCCTCAGTCTGAGGAGTTCTTGTTCTCACATATGGCTCCTCACAGAGCTCAGGATTCTAGGAAAAGAATCTTTCAGGGAAGCTGCGTGCTGCTGCTCTCTGACCTTTGCCCTCTGACCCTTCCTCTCTGACCTTTGCCCTCTGACCCTTCCTCTCTGACCTTTGCCCTCTGACCCTTGCCACTCTTTCTGCTCTGAGGGACAAGGACTTCCCAAGTCCAGCTCAGGTTCCTAGTGGCTCCTCTAGGAGGTTCCAATCTGTATCTCAGCTTTTGAATTTCACAAAACAGACACTGAGTGTGGAGACGAGGTTCTTCTGCTCCACTGGGCACTGAGAATCGATCAACCCTGATTCTCAGCAGCAGCCAGGGGCAGGGTCACCAAGAGCTGTAGGAAGAAGGGAAGTGGCCAGCTCACCCCGCCCTGACTAGACCAGGCCAGAGACCCCCGGGGCAGCCCTGAGCGCCCTGGGGCCCGAGTACGAGGTGAGGACAGATGGGACCCCAGGCGGACTGAGGGGAGCCAGGCTCATTAGCTCTAAGAACAGAACACGGCCCCTCCAAGCGCCACAGGAGGGGCTGAAGCCCCGCCCTCCTCAGTCCACACGGGGGCAGATGGTGCCAGGCACTGGAGAGAGTCTCAGTTTTTCTGCTGCCCTGGTGGGGACAGGCTCGTGTCCCCTGGGGTGCCATGGGCCACACAGGAGCCCCAAGGTCTGGGAGGTGCATGCCCAGATGCGGTGTGGGCTCCGTGTGGCAGGGCCAGGTAGACGGCCGCTGGGCTGGAAGGGTACAGAGTGGGGAGCACCAGCAGCCCCTACTCCGGGAGGAACCCCAAGCCCTCTGGCTGCACTCATCCTGGGCGGCATTGACACCCCTGCTGTTGCTGGGCAGCTGAAGCGGAGGCAGAGGGCACCTGCGTGACTGGCTCTCGCTGTGGCCCAAGAGTCTGCTCCGCAGTGGGGCCAGGAGTCTGAGTGGCAGCACCAGCAGCCAGGGCCTCTTGCACCAGGGGACAGGACTGGCCAGCACAGCTCTCCAGCAGCACGCTGGCATCGGAAGCCAGATCTTCGAGGCCCAGAGAATAGAGACGACGGGTCAGTCGGGGACAGAGTTGCCTAACAACATCAGAGTTCACTCAAAAGTGAGTTAGCCCAAGGCTGTTCTGCAGCTATTAGTAAAACGAGCAGTTTAAAGTATCTTACGTAGACATATTAATTTACTTACCTTCACGTCTTTCTTTTCTACTATATTTATTAAAGCAAATTCCCAAGGGGACACTTCATTTTGTGGGGAAAAAAATCCCTTCTCCAAATTTTCTCTGATCCAGACTTCAAAGCAGATTGCTGTAACTTACTGGGTAACAGCGGGAGACGCGCTGGCTTCACTGTGTGCAGAGACAGAGCGAGTTCCGGCTCGTAGGGCACGTCCGTCCGCCTGCGCGTGCCTCCTCCGGACGCGTTACCCGCTTAGTGTCCTTGGTGTTATTAGACGATCGCGTGAGGAAACGATCTCTGGGGCACCTTGCCCTCGGGATAAAGGCCACGCAGAGTTCTGTAGGAAGCAGCCGCAGGCCCAGTCCTTGCCAAGCCGGCCTGCACAGCGGCCTTGGTGACTCCCCTTCTGGTTGATCGAAGAAATGGGCTGGATTTATCTAACCTCAGCTGCCGTCCCGGCTGCTGGTTTTGTTCTTGTACTTGCTTTTGTTTTTCCCAGTGTGACAAAGAGCTTTATAAATGATCCCTCGATGGCGTATAGATGATAAACAGCTTCTGTCTCTTTCTAGTCTTCCACAGACTGCCCACCCTGCCAAGCAGCACCCCCGTTCCACACTTCCCTTGCGATGGACGCTGCCTTCCCCTCACATGTTAGTGCCGCCTCTGCCAGCCGCGCCCTTTGCCACCGCACCTGGGTGCTTGGCCCCTTCCCTTCTCTATGGAACGGACACAGGGTGAAGCTGGCGACCTTCAGCAACGACTGGATCTCGAAACACATAGAGTCGAGAACAAGCCAGCCAAAGCCCGTGACTCAGATATTCCTCTGGACGTGGCGCTGGGGTTGTGGGGAATTTCCTCAGTTGCTGTGGCAGGGAGGCTGCAGAATGGTCACGCTGAGGACAGGAGGGCCTGGGCACCTCGCCACAGGGCAAGGCTGGGTGGGTGCCTTCGCCTGTGGGTGGAGACGCTTTTCTTCTTCCAACTAAGAAGACCTGGCCGCGCTCCCCGCCTCCTTTGGGCAGACCTTTGCCTTTCGTTCCACATCAAGGAGATAAGACGCCATGCTGCCGCGTGCCCTCTCTCTCCCCAGGAAGAGGCACAGGGTCCGAGGGCAGCAGAGCCCATGGCACACAGCAGAAGCCACAGAGCCTGAGGCGTCTCTGAGCCCCACACTTGACCCGGGCGACTTGCGCTTTCGGGTGACTGGCTGGCAGTTTACGCCATGCCATCCAGACGGCAGGAGGAGGAACGTGGTACCCAGTGCTATCCAATCCTCTAAAACAGCCGAGACGACGCCATGTGTGAGTGCCAGGCACCAGAGGAGCTGTCACACTCAGAGCCAGCAGAAGCAGCACAGGAGCCTGAGAAGACTGGTTTCTAGGGTGACCTTTTGGGAGCCTCCGAGTTGGGTTCCACTGACCAGTGGATTAGTGTCTAGTCACAGGCTCGCGGAGCAATTCAGCACTTGTCGCCTCTGGCCTAGCGAGAACAGAGGAGGCACCATCCACAGCCCACAGTGACCCTCATCAGACACTTGGATTGAAGATGCAGTCTTGCTGACTCACTAAACTGCCTGCCTGGGCTTGAACTGGAGATCTTCCTGCCTCATCTTCCCAGGGTATGGGACTGACGAGCCCAGATTCCAGCCCCACTCAGTTCTGCCCTGGTGAACCTGTGTACAGGCTAGGACAGCAACCGCGGGACCCATTACCAGCCGAGACCTCTGTCCACTTGTCCTGCTGCTGCGGTGGGTGAGAGGGCCCAGTCCCCATGGCTTCCCTGGCACCCAACTAAAGACCAAAGCCAGAAGGGGTCTCACGGGACCCAGCTCTGCACTGGAAAGTCCGAGAGACTTGGTGCCATCAGAAGGTGCAAGTGTCTGTGTGCAGGTATCCGGAGGGCAGAAGATCCCTGGCAGCCACGTGGGTCCCTGAGATATCTGTCCTTCACTCACCACTGGAGAAGAGACTGCCTTCAGTCACGGGACCTGGAGTGTGGGAGAGAGGCCAGGAGCCGCCTGCCCAGAGCGGGGACAGCACTCCCTCATTCGCCAGCAGGTGGGCCTGGCACTCGAACAACTTGAGAACAAACTTCTGCAGCCTTATCTGGGCTGTGCCTCCAGCACAATAGAAACATCTCTTTCTTTATGTTTTATTTTGAGATGAGGATGTGTGCAGTTGCTAAGGTGCCCAGGCTGGATTGGAACTTGTGATCCTCCTGTCTCAGCCTCCCATCGGGCTGCCATTATCGGAGTGCACCATTGTAGAATTGTCTTTCTTAAATGCTATGTAAAATTCGGTGGGCGCTAGCTGCTGGCTGCTCACTGCTGACCTCCCGAGATGTCCCCAGCGGACTGGCATTTCTTTTCCACTCACAGCCTACCGCAGCCAGGCCCTGCCAGGCTGCCTCTCATCCTGGTCCTCCCTTCAGGGCTGGCCCAAGCCCACGGCATCTGTGGGTTTCAGAAGGAGCCCTGGGCTTGGAAGCTTGGCCGACAGGATGGCCAGCAGAGCTGGTCTTGCAGCCTCGCAGTTCCAGAACATTTGCTGGCTGGGCTCCGACACCCCGGGGAGCTCAGGTGAAGAAAGTGACCGCGCAGTTCTGGTCGGGGAGCGAGCAGTGGTACCCACCTTCTCCTTTGCGGAACCAGGTTCCACATGCACGGGTCCCTGGGAAAGGTCTGACGGGCGCCTGCACACATATGTGTGCCCCAGGTCAGTCGCCAGTGTGCATGTGTGGGCGCACGTGTGTGAGTGTGTGCACCTGAAGGCTGCAGCAGACAAGGACGGCCGTGCAGGAGAGTCCATAGGAAGTAAGTCAGGGAGGGCCCAGGAGGCCGTGTCAGTCCACGGGGCCAAGAGCACATCACCTAGTGTTTAAAGAAAATAATGAATCTTACAGTCTAGCTCCACCGACTAAAGAGGATTAGAATAGCTGAGCGGACAGAAATGCAAATGAGCCCACCAGAAAGGAAAACTCCTAATTAGTTAATACGAAACACTCTGAATCCAATTAGCAGAACCCAGCGACGTGCTCTCAGTATTCTCTCCGAACAGACGGGAACAAATATGTCTTTAAATCAATACTGTAGCCAGGGCACAGGGCCGAAGGGGCCTTGGAAAGACCCCACGGTGGAAAATGCTGACCCGCCATGCACACGAGGCTGCGGTCACTGTTTCCAAACCCCAGGAGACTGATAAAGAACTGGAGTCATCATTAGCATATGACTGGCTAAAATCTATTGATTTTTAACTGCATGGAATATTCTGTTTTCATTAGCATCTGCTGAGTTCGGCCTGTGACTGCCGCAATGCTGCTGGCCCTGGTTAACCACAAACCTGCGTTATAGAGGCCGCAGCCCCAAGAAATCCGGAGGGCTCTGCGTGGCTGTCAGCTGTCGTCAGGGCTCTGGGCATCTTCCGCTGAATTCTGCTTCGTATTTTTAGAAAGCAGCAGGGTATTTAATCCTCAATAATTAGAGTTCCCCTGAAAAGACAGACTCATTTATATTACTGTCAAATTAGCCCGATCCCTCACTGTTGCATTCAGTATTTGATTGTAGTATTTTAAACAACTTAGTAGAAAGGAGACAATTAAGATAAAAATGTCAAAGTGGTCTGTATCTAAATCTCAGAAGCTGCTCTAAATTTAGAAAATGCAGGAACATGCGGAAAAATAGGTACAGAGTAGGTGCTTGGTGGACTCCTGGCAGACTGGGCTCCACAGACTGGGGCAGGAGCAGGGTTGGACCGAGTCTGTCTACACCACCGCGCCGACCTTGCCCTGAATAGCTGGGTGCTGACACGTGCCAATCTCCGGTCCTCCGTGCGTGGGCTGCGCCTGGACATGTGAAGGTCACACTGTGTTCCACTGAGCTTTGTGGGTCTACACACGTGTGTGCACACACGCACACATTCATCCACAAGCCTAGAAACAGGAGATGACAAGAGCACAAAGGTCATTTGAAGGGCATCCGGTGCCCTGGGCCTGGTCTGGATGGCATAGCTCTGCCCTTTAAAATCGCAGACCGTAAGGCCTGAGCGGCTCACCCTCCTCCCGTGGCACGACCCCATCTCTGCCCACTGGCTCTGCCTTTCCTTTTCCGGGGCTCTGTTCCCCAAAGAGGGCACAGCCCACTTCGGAGCATGCAGAGGCCTCAGATGGCAGCCCGCACCCTCGGTCCTGGGAAGGGTGCTCCCAAGCACAGCAGAGGCAGCTGGAGCCCCGTGCCACCATGAACTGAACAGGGTTGGACCCGGCTTTGCTGGGTTTGCTGGAATAAAAGCCCTTTGGAGGTCCCCAGCCTAGCTGGGGCAGAGGGGTAGCTGGCATTCTGAGCAGGTCCTATCTGCAGGAGGACTAAAGGCTGGGCAGCCTCCACCCGGCTGGAGCTGTCATGCTGTGCCTGGGCAGTGGCACTGAGGGGTGTGAAGAGCCACCTGTGTCCGGGAACATGCCCAGCCCGGCCCAGCTGCTTCCCACCTAGCCCCTTCCCATGAAGTGGAGGACTTGGGTACCCAAAGCCGAGGAGGGGACAGGTCCCACTCGGGAGCGTGTGGTTCGCTCCCCAGGGTCCGCGCCACGGTCCTGTTCCATCAAGCCACAGGTCACGGAGCCAGCATCGGGTGACGTCTCCGCGGGTCAACGCCACGTGCAATGTGTAGCCGAGCACAGTGGTTAGAGAAACCGCCATAGGGTCCGGCAGCGGGTCCACAGGACACGTGTCTGTGGGGAAGCAGGCGTCCTGCGCACAGGATGCAGGCGCTGGCGCCAGGACCCCGGCCCGGCCCCTGAGTTGGGCGGTGATGTCCCCACTGTTCTCCTGGCTGGGTGGTGAAACCCAGATCCAGAGGGCAAGTGTCCCTTTGGGAACAGGGGTGTTTATGTAGTTTTCTCTAAAAAGGCTGAAAACAGCGAGCAAAGTGGGGGAAGAGAACCGGGGTCACCCGTTCCTTACGTGGGCGGGGCTCAGAGCCCCGTCTTCCCTAACAAATAAAAAGGCCAAGGACGAAGGTCTCTGTGAGACACAGCCAGATGTTGGGGTGGTACGTTCGAACCCCAGCATGACTATGTGAATGTAGCTGCCCGCTGTGAATGTTTCAGAACGTGTCCCCGTGTGCATCGCCCTGGGGTGGGCGGGGCCTCCGGTTCCTGGTAGAAAGATGACTTTGCCCCGACAGAGCAAGTGCCCATTCTTCGGCCTCCAACACCGTGAGCCGCATAAACCTCTGCAGTGTGTGAAGCACCCGCCCCCAGGGTTCTGCTGCATCAGAAACGATCGAGACTGACAGCAAAGAATTCTCAGGAAGGAAGCAGGGGTCTCCAACCCGCCAGCTGAGCTTGGCAGGGACCCAGGTGGTAGACCTGAGGTCAGAGGCCTGGGACAGCTAGGAGCCCAGGGACAGAGCAGGGCAGCAAGGAAACCCAGCCGTCAGGAGGACGGGGGGACAGAGGCGTTGCCTGTGGGTGTGTGCACGGCCCCACAGGGTGAGCATCCAGGTGGCCTGGCAGTGCTGGCACATTGGCACTGGATGCACCTTTCTTAGGAAAGTCCTGCCCTGAAGGAGGGCTCTGGTGGAGCAGACACCTGCCCACCCCCTCCCGTGGCACAGTAGTGAAGGAAGTCCTCTGGAGCCACAGAGCAGGACTGACCAGCATCCCCGAGTCCCATCCTCTGGGAAGCTCGGAGAGTCATCTCCTTTAGAAACTGAGCGCTTCGGGAGATGGTCCAGGCGGGCACATCCTGACTGATTCACGACTAGACAGGAGACACTGACCCAGAGTGCTTGTGGAGACAAGTGGTGGGCTGTGTCTAGAAGCAAGGGATGGGGTGGGCGCTTTCCCACGGCTGCCGAGGAGCCCAGCGCAGCCAGCACCACGGCTTGGATCCAGTTTGCGTCTCTTCCCCCATCCTCTGCAATAAAAGCGGGCTGGGCTTCTGAGGGCCGTTTGGACCGATGTGCCAAGGTCTGTGAAGACCACACCTCAAGGCTCGGCAGCAGATTCCAGACTCCTGTGTCAGAAAACATCTATCATGGGACAGGGGACCACATGACCAGGACACAGAGCAAGGCTGCGGGTCCCTTGGCCGGCTGCGGGGAGGCATTTCTGGGCACCCTGTGGAGGGGTGTGTGACCCCGGACTTCTAGAGCTATGGGGTGTTCCTGTGGCTGCCGGGCAAGAGGAACCTTCCACGGTGTGCAGGGATCCGGCTTCCATTTGTCCTAGCAGCAGCGCTGACTTCTGTGTGTGATGAGAATCGTCGGGCCAGCATTCTCAGTGGCAACGGTAGGCAAGCCTGTGCCTGTGCAGCCTCGTGTCCCATGGGGGCCTTGGTGCTCATACCAGCCACCCACAGCAGGTGAGTATCTCTGTGGCTCACCTGGCCTCCTCTGGACAAAAGGCTGGCCTGTGCCAGGGATCAGATACAGCTCTCCAGGGGGTAGATCCAGTGCACACACACACAGATGTACTTGTGCTTACACACATAGGCATGCACAGACACACTTACAGATGCAGACTCATAGTTCATTAACAGGTCTGTGCTGCAGACCGGGCTCCAACGGTGAAACACGTAGTCCAGCCTCGCTGAGCCAGGATGGCAGCAGGAAGCTGTGTGGTCGGCTAGGGCCAGTCACAGCACAGGAGGGCCCAGGCCTCCCACAGGCCTGCTGCATGTCACGGCCAGCTCTGACAATGACGTGCAGGTGACAGGGCTCAGGAAAGGATGCCCACTCCTGCTGTCCAGTGCCCAGGGAGGCGCAGCTGGTCTGGTGAGGGACAGTCGCCGAAAGCTGTAAGGTGATGACTGAGCCCACAGGCCGCATTGCCACAGTGCATCACCCGGCAACGCCATGGCGTCTGTGGAGTGCAGGCCCGGTGGGACACGGTGCAGCAGGTGTCAGGGTCAGGCACACCCGTTCCCACCTGCCAGAGGGAGGGTGGCTTATTTGCATAGCATTGCGCTTGAAGGATTTCACCGGCAGCCGTGCGTTCTGCTTTATCTGTTGTGCTGTCTGTGCAGGGCCGGCCGAGGCACCGAGAAGCCTTGGTGCTATTTGCTTTAGCTGAGCAAACAGTGATTTCCATTAGGAGCCCTGCACCACTCGTGGGGACCCTGGGACAGGCACGTGCCTGTGTATTCTGCTCTGTCTGCTGTGGGAGTAAACCAGGGGCCTGTGGTGACAGCATTGGCTCTGGCAGGTCTGGAGCTCACTGAGGAACAGGGATGGAGTGGAGGTAGATTCTGGACAAAGACATGGTGTGTACACATGCAAAAAAGAGGAGGTGGGAACCCACAGGTTTTTTTTTTTTTTTAATGTCTTTAGAGACAAGGTCTCCCTTTTGTAGTTCAGACTGCCCCTGAGCTCAGCCTTGAACTCATAACAATCCTCCTGCCGCTGCATCCCGAGTGCTGGGATTACAGGTGTCACCATGCCTGGCACGGTGGTATGTGGTTCTGATTGCTGGTGGGCGTGAGTCTCCACACCTGGCATTGTTGTATGTGGTTACCGGGGATCGAACCCAGGCCTCTGCACTTGCAAGGCGGGCTCTGGAACCACTGAGCCAAATCCTTGCCCCGCCCCTCGACAAGGTTTGTTTTATAAAAGAGAATGATAGAGCCATTCTGAATTTCCAACTTTTCATATATAATGGAAATAAAAGGTAAACTGCAAATTTATGAAAGTATAAGGATTCATTCAGCTACTTAATACCTGCTTCCTGGTTTTTATTACACAATATGCTGCATCACATGTTTATGCAGGTCTGTTTTGTGGATGTTGTCAACATCTTGTTCACAGCAGACTAAACAGCAACACCAGCCCCTGACTAGCGAGGCCCTTTTTGTAAGTACAAGCTCATCATCTCTTGTGATCATCTCTTCTGCTCAGTCGGTGTTTATATCAAAAATAAGGATACCAGTTATGTGTGAATGGTCCTCTTGCATTAATGAACGTGTTATCCGGGTTGCTCTCTGCACATCAGAAGCCGTAAGCTGCACAAAGACAGTAGGTCATGCAGCTCATCTGAAAAGAGGCTGCCTCGGTGCAAGATCACCCTGATTCAGCTTCATGGCTGCTTCCAGCCGAAAGGCAGGGTCTAACTGGCCAAGTGAGTGGGTTTGGGGTTTCGGGGTGGCTTGGGAGCTGTCCCAGGCAGGGCTTTTGTAAAACACTGGAATCATGGGCAAGAGGACGGGCCTGTGTGAGGGATGGTTTTCCTCCTGTTATAAGGTCAGAGCAGCTGCTAAGACCCCAAGTACTGTGGGTCTAAATCAGGAAGGGGAAGCAGCTCGAGGTTCATGAAAACAGGCACGCACCTCTCACCATGTGGTGCCAGCCCTGGGGCTGTGGTCCTGCTTCCCACGTTCCTCCAAACAGAAGAGGTCTTCACATCCAGCAGTCTGCACTGAGGCTTTACAGAGCCGGAAGCCATCTCTGGTAAGTAGGAGGCTCCATCTGATCCGGGCACCTGGAAGCTGCTGGCACTGACATGGACGGTGCAGGGTGGCTCTGATGCCCGATACAGGCGCCAGGTGCGCCTTCCTGGGCCAGGTCCGCATAGCAGTGAGCACTAAGCTCCATCATGTGGAAGGAGTCATACTCCTGGAATGGACACCGGGACCTACACATCTTTGGAAAGGACCCAGAGCTCGGGGCTTGGCGAGGGTTGCGAGAGGGTCCTCATTGTGGATGTGCCCGGCCTGTCTCTCTCCCTCTGCTTCCTTTGACTTGTTTCAGAATCTGAGGAGGACAGATGCAGCCTAGAGATGGTGACTTTCTCCTCAAAGTACAAGCATCCTGTGTGGGCCTTGCAGGCTCTAAGGAGAATAAATGGGCTTTTGCTTGGGCACTGACAGGCCAGGAGATGCAGGCTCTGAGCTATGCTCCCAGCGTCTCTTTCTTTCTCTCCTGCTCTGTTTACCACAGAAAAAGAAAGTACACTGAATATAGAGTAAGTTTTCGCACATCAAAAGCTTTTAAGTGTGGAAGCATGAGTCTGCAGAACATAGAACAGGAAAGACAACCTGAGTGTGTATTTCAGTGTTCGGCACAGGGTTAGTGTCCATACTTCCTGCCTTGTGTCTTGCCTTGTGAAAGTGCCGCTGCTTTCCTGATGGCTGCAGCCTGGCTTATGTGTGTGCCAGGCACCCGGGCCTCTCCCCGGGTAAGACCTGAGCTGGACAACGTGCCCGGTCCCCAGGGTGGGTGTCCATGGGCAGCCTTACCTCTCAGTAGGGGAACGGCAGCAGTGAGAGTTAGGAGGTTACACTGGATTAGGGGATCCCAAGGGCCACGATACTGCTGCTCTGAAAGGTCAAGTAGGTACCTGAAAACTGGGTGATGTGGAGAAGTTTTCTGAAGACGCTGGCAGAAGGTGGAACAACGTGTCTCCCAGCCAAGATTCCCAGGAGCCCCCACAGGCTGAGAAAGCAAGGAAGCTCCTGCCCGGGCCTCTGGGCAGAGCACAGCCCTGCCGCACCTTGGTCTTGCACTTGTGGCTCCGGAAGTGAGTTCCTTCCTGTCCTCGGCCTCAGTGGGGCTCACTCGTTGGAGAAGGCCTTGGGGACCTCAGCAGAGCCAGGCCCCATGGCTGAGCCTGCCTTTTGCACCAGGCCCATCCAAGGCCTGTACCCTTCAAAGCCCCTCCCAAGTGGGCGCTGGAGTACAGTTGATAAGGGAACAACTTAGGAGCCCTCCACCTTTCTTCCCAGCTCAGAGCAATAGGAGGCCTCACCTGGCGACTGGGGCAGAGGACACGGTCAGGAAGCGGGGGCCATCAGGTTCTGGACGAGGGGCGGGGCCAGGGCTGTCAGGCCCACGGCACACACCGCAGCAGCCTGCGTGGCCCTTGTGGATGTGTCCATGATGGCACAAGAGCAGTGGCTGCCGCCCCGTGGGGACTGCTGGGCACCCACATGGGGCAGAGTGTGGGCGTACTGCACACCCCAGCCGCTGTCGGGTCATTTGTAGGTGCTGCATCCTGACACACAGGGAGGCTGTCTGGACTTGTAGCTGCCCAGGAAGAGCAGAGCACCCACATCTGCAGCTAGTTACCAGGCCTGGGGCCGAACAGAGAAGGGTTCTGTGGACAAGACTGCTAGACCCAGCCCTTTTCTTTTTCTTGTTAAGACCTAAGTCATTCTAAAGACTGATGCTCTCTCAGCTTCCCTAGGGGTGTAATTTGCTTAATGCTCTTAGTACTGACCTGGAATAGCTGGAGGGAACGACTTAGTGCACTAAACCCCCAACTTTGTACCTCAAGAGCAGGGCTCCCCGCAGCCACAGGGCAAATCCTGCAGGGTCGCGGGGTTCCTGTGGAGGAGAGCAGGCTTCAGAGTATGTGGTTCCCACAGGGACAGCCTCACTCCCGCGGAGGAAGCCGAGGGGCCTGCGGGGGCTGCAGGGATGCTGCTGGGCAGAGCCAGGGTCCGGTCCCGAGAGAACATAGCAGCTCTTGGCTGGGCTTCCAGAAGATTCCAGAAGCTTCGGAAAGGTTCATGAGTAGCTATACAGATTCATCAAGGAATTTTTGGAGCCCTAACTTTGATATTTTTAAAACAAATATAGGGCTGGAAATTAAATTCCTTGATTCTTGAGTTTCTGATCCTCCTCAAGTCTGAGGGATGTGTAGGTATCTGACTGGAAGGTGGCTGTGGGTGGTGTGGGACCTTCAGCCTGGTCACTATTCTCAGGACTCTGGGGACTCTTGGCAATGTGTCCCTGGTGTCCCTTATGTCCAACCCAGATGCCAGGAAGCCTCTCCTGCATGAGGAGGAGGCTGCCCTTGACCGGTGCCCTCCAAAGGTGTCGGAGGCCATGGAGTGGTGATAGGCCCTGCTTTAACTCTCCTGCACAGCAGCCCGAGAGAAGGGTGCACGGTCGGTCACACACCGAGGGGCCCGACGAACACCAAGGGTGGTGAGCGCTGTCCTTTCCGCTTTTGCCTTCTAATTTTCACTCTGCCTCCAGCATCCTTAAACTACCCTTCCAGAATTCTAAAAGACAAGTGCATGATTCAGATCTGTGATGTGTAGATGGTTTTACGATTATAAATCTTAGACAGCCATCAAAGTCTAGCATATGGAAAAAGATTTGATTGCGTTCATTGTTTAATCAAAATAAATCTTTATATTAATCATATTTTATGGCCACCAACCTAGCTAAACGTAAATTATGGCTGGTCTGTATTTTTAGAATCCATGGAAGAGAATGCATAGGATGACAGCTGTATTAGTCAGCATTCTTGCTGCGAGGACAGAATACCTAACACCCACAGATAAAGGGACAAGTTTATTTTGACACATGGTTGGCTTGAGAGGATTCAGACCTGTTCCAAGGCAGGACCATCATGGCAGAAGGGCGTAGGGAGAAAAACTGCTTGGTTCGTGGCAGTGAGGAATCAGAAAAGGGGAAAGAGCCTGGGGAGAATGGGCCAGGACCAGATGCTGTCCCCAAGGTCGCCCCACCACAGCCCGCCCTTATCCTTCCACAAGCATGCTTTAAGCTCCCTAAGTGGCTTTCAAGCCAACCAAGTTGGTGACTGATGAGATAACCAGCACCACGATGTACTGCCACTCTGCCTCCTCCCTGTGAACTTCGCAGAGCCCTGACACTGTCTCGCTGAAGGAGACCGGGAATCCGCAGCGTCGTTCACCTTTTGTGCATGGGTACCTTTCTCTCTAGTGCTCTTGGGCTGTGTCCTGTGCCGGTGTCTGTGCCGAAGTTCCATAGAAATTGTGCTCTGTGGATCGTTCGCGAGTTTGCAACCTGTGCTCTTCTATGTGATGTCGCTGTAATATTTTCAGCAGCCTTTCCTGGCTTTTATTTATACAATTTAATATCAAAGTATTTCCCTTCTAAGCTATGCATTAAATATTTTATTTAATATGCACAGTTGTGCTTATGTGTCAAAACACACACACTCATATACACGCTGGTCAGGCAATACAACCCTGAAAATTTAAAACTAGGACTGCTGAAAAGTATTTACCCACAAATAATTCCCAGGAACATTGTGAAGAGTTAAGAAATAGAAGCAGTCAATGGATTTCAAGTGCCCCTGCCTAATGGTGTCTCTGTTTTTCTATTTCTAGTCCATTAATTTTTTAATCTCTGTGATTAAATTGCCAGAGCAGAGACCAAGTTTAAGTGATCAATAATGAGTTAGGTTTGCTCAATTTTTTATTCATAACACATTACTGTGGTGTGATGCTTAGCACTGTAGAAGGTTGGAAAAGTCCACAAATAAATGAATCCAGAAAGGTATGAAGATGTGCACTTTGTTGGTGAAATGTGGCTGTGTGTGAAGCAGAAGGCCTCCTTCCTCAGCCGAGGCCGTGCTGCGGTGGCCCTGGCAGCTGAGCACGGGGTCAGGTCCAGCCGGAGCACAGACTGTACGAGTACGAAGCTCAGTCATTTGCTGAGCAAAGATCCATGTTTATGGCATAAAACACTGGACGTTTGGGCTCTCTGTAAATAGACAAGGATTGTTTAATATTTGAGATTTAAGGAAGTCTAGTAAGTGAAAGTCTTTCTGAGCCTCATTTTCCTAACCTATAATTTCCTGTATTTTAAAATCTCTTCTGAAACAAAATCTCCATAATTGTATATTTTAACAAAGTTGACAAATTTCTCTATGAAATTATCACAATGTATATTTATCTCACTGTTGATAGAATAAAATTTAAATCACATATTTACAAGAAAGTGTGCATGAACACAGTTCACACCACACTTTTCTGATTTATTTTTCAGAGCAAATTGAGACATCCCAGCCCCTTCTGTGTGCCTTGCCAAGGACACTGGGGCTCTGGCTGAGCTTACTTGATGGGGCAGTTGCAGAAGGCAGCCAAGCTGGCAAAGCTCCAGGGCCTTCCCACAACGTGGACACAGTCCGTGAAGACACACAGAGGGGCCTTGCCCTGCGCAGAGGGGATCCAAGGCCTGCACACCAAGCGGATCTCAGGATCTCCATCCTAAGGCTTGATACAAGAGTCTGCCACATGGAAGTTCTAGAACAAGAGGGAAGACAAGAACCTGGACAGCCTCTTCACTCTCCAGGAGAGGAGGAGGAGGCCATTTTTGTAATACTTTATGAGAAAAGAAATAGGGTAACTTCCTCTGCAGTACCTACCAGCTCGGTGGTCCCTGCTGGGTACATTCTTGGGAGACACCCCTAAACTTGGAGGTCCATGAAAGTATTTGAACCTGTACCCTACAGAGGCCCCACGGGAACATGGACCTCATGGACACCAGACATGAACTTGAATCTTACGTAGGCCCCACGCGAACTCGTGCCCTCAGAGGACTCGTATATAAAACCTGGGTAATGTGGACTTTGGCCCACAGTTTCAAACCTTATTTCAGAAGCTCATAGATATTAATTAAGACATTTCATCTCAGAGTTTCGGGGAGACCAGCAGAGCATGTGCAGTCTGGGGGCAGCAGAAGACTCAGGAGATGAGGCGTGAAGAGGAGCCCGGTGAGCAGCGCTGCTTTTCCAGTGGGCCTGAGACTACACTTTTCTTCCTCCTGGTCCTCCTCGTCCTCTTTCTTGTAAGGAAACAGCTAAAGAGGAAAAGTATTCCACCTCAGTGTTCAGGAATGTGCAAGGAGAGTGTGAAGTTTGAATTCATCCAACTCTATTCTGGTGGTTTCTTTCTTTTCAGGGATCAAACTCAGGCCCTTGTGCTTCCAAGGTAGGCACGGTACCACTTGAGCTAAATCCCCAGCCCATGAGTGATATTTTCCATTGTTTCTGGATGAGTAATGTTTAAATCATGACAGTTCAGCCACGCACATGCATGTGCGCATGCATGTGTGTGTGTGATCCTCACATTAGGCCATGATCCATCTAGCTCATTTGAGAATAAAGTAAAATAAAATAAACTTAAAAAGTACTTTGAAATAAGGCCCACAATCTATGCATACCAGTTTTTTTCATTTCTTTTAATTCAGCATTTACTTCAGTCTCTGTATTTACGGGAGCATCCCTCTTGTACCAAGTGATCTGTGCTTTGGGAGAATCTCAGCATGGTGGGCAGACGCGTTGACATCCTACGTGCTCTTCATCATTCTCATGGTTAGAGAGAACAGGGACAACGTGAGCAGAAAGTTTCTGCTGTGTCTGAAAGTCAGCTCGTTAGCAACTCATGATTTTTGTCAAAGGAAGTTGAAGGCTCATCCACGGGGTGGGATGGGAAGTCTGCCTGTGTTGAGGGAAATACGAGCCCGCGGCGCCTGTGACAAGCTGAGTGTGTCAGCTGTGCCACACAGGGAAGGCACCGGCTGGCGCGTGAGAAGCAAGGAGCCTAGTCTTCACCCGGGGTGCAGATGAGTCCTGACATGTTAACTGAGAGAATCACTATTAGATTCTATATGAAAGTACAATTTTGGGGCCAGGGATTTCGCTCAGTGGTTCTGGTGCCTGTCTTGCAAGTGCAAGGGCCTGGCTTCGATCCCCGGTAACCACATAACAATACTGGATGTGGAGACTCACCCCAGCAGCAACCAGTACCAAATACCACAGTGCCAGGCCTGGTGGCTCATGCCTGTAATCCCAGCACTCGGGAGGCTGAAGCAGGAGGATTGCTGTGATGTGAGTTTGAGGCTGAGCTCGGGGCCAGCCTGAACTACAAAAATGAGACCCTGTCTCAAAAAAACCTAAAAAAAAAAAAAAATAAGAAAGTACAATTTTGGAGACAAACTAGATTGCAGAATCAGAGTTCACAACAAGAAAGTTTTTAGTAATTTCATTAACGTGATGAAATTATGAGCTAAGACTGTGGCAAAATGAAGCAACAGGTGGGAAATATTAGAAAACATTAAGCACATAGAATCATCAAAACTTTATGTGGATGCCATATGGACTTTGAAGGAGATTTCAAGGTCAACATCAGTCTATGATATTCACTATAGCTGCCTCAGAAGTATCTTGAAGACAAAAGAAACACCACTATTACCCAAAGTTGCTTAAACTAATCTAGATAACATAATAATAAATATTAAAAATTGGCTTGTGTAACAGAGAATATGAAATTTACTAACTCTGTTTGTCAGTTGTATTACTGTAAACCTGGAAGAAATAGACTAATAGAAATTAAAATTTAAAATAAAAATGTGGTAAGGTGGCTGGATATCAGCTAAATATACAAAGTATAGTTTCCATTTTGCTTTTAATTGTTAGAAATAAAAATTTAAACAAATTATTTCATATTTTCCAAAACAATAAAACTACAAAAAAACTTAGTAAAAAAGCTTAATGAGAAAGATAAAACTGTATATTACTGATTATCCTATTGTGCCTAAAACAAATTAGACAGATGTTCTACTATGAACATTATTCATTACAAAATTTTAAATTATAAACATATTGATTCTTCCCAAGTAGTATACATATTTGAGACAGTTTAATAGGAGAAAATGTTTTTTTTATTTTATTGGCAAGAGTAGATATGAGGCACAGACAACTGTCCACGTCAAATGCCACACACTTACCCACCTATCACTGTTCTTGGGTGGGGACTGTAAGACCAGGCCAGGCTACTGGGCTGCACTGGGGAGTGGGTGTGGCTTTCTTTTTGCTTTCATTTTGCAAACACAAACTCAGAGACTGATGTGGTGACTGATGCACAAGTTGGAAACAACACTGAGTCCCCAGTGGCAGGGTATGCAGGACTGCACCCTACCTGGGATCTGCAGAAGTAAGAAGTACACCTAGGCCTTGTGAAGCACAAGAACTCTAAAGTCAGTCGCTTCCTCTCTGCCCCATATAACCTGATGGAAGCAAAATAGGAAAGCAAACATTTTAGGGTGAACAGCACATTTCCAATATCAGAACAATGAGCAACCTTCTATCTTGCCCTAATTAGAGATGCACCTACAGCAATTCAGGTGCAGAGGAGCGCAGGGCTGGCCTGCTGGCTAGGGCAGGAGTCTGCGCATAATCAGATGCACAGAAGCCATAAGACAGCACAGGAAGGAGATGCAGTGGTTTGGTGGACAGTGTTGTCCTAATTATCCACCCACCTAGAAGCAAACAACACTAAACCCCACATATGCCATATAGAAAACAAAGTCCTCAGATGTGAAAAAATACACACAGGCACTGTGAGGTCCCACTGGGAGGTACTTATCCTCTTGAAAAACAAAGAACCTATGAAAACAAACCCATCTACATACATTTAAAAATGACAAAAACATCTAAATGCAAACAACTATACTGGAAAAAACAAAACTTCTATAAATAAAGTGGTAGCCTCACCAGGATTATACAACTCGATAAGAAAAAGACAAATAAGAAAGATTTAATAAAAAAATCAATCTAATGAAAAAACTCCAGTGTCACAGAAAGGTAAATTAAGCCAGTGACTAGGCGCTTTTCTTAGGTACTAGGAGTTGAACTCAAGGCCTCCCCTTTAAACTTTATCTCCAATCTATTTTTAACCTTCATTTTAAACTCTGAGATGTGGTCTGGGTAATTGGAGAGCCCTTCCCGAGCAAATGCATATCTTTGCTCTGCCTGCCTCTCTCTGAGAATACCAAACGCAGAAGTACAACCCGGGCATGATGGCTCATGCTGCAACCCAGCACTCTGGACGTGTGAGGGTGGTGAGTTCAAGCCCAGCTCGGGTCACCGAGTGACTTCTGAGGATCCTGTCTCAATATGTGAAAAGTAAATTCCAAAGTCAAGGGGCGGAGTTCGGAGAGGAGGCCTCGGCTTCAGTCCATAGTATGGTTCCTTCCAGCAGTGAGATGAGGTTCATGAGCATGAATGCTGTACGTTCCAAACATCTGGATCAGTGGGAACATCCACGAGCAGGCTAGTGGCCACGGACAGCACATTAACCATGCATTGGAGTATTGTGGAGCCACAGTGAACACAGGTCATGATACGTGTCCTTCCTGTGCTGTAACGTGAGAACGCTCGTGCACAGCGGGCTGGGTAATGAGAGGTACGTGACAACAGAGAAGCGTCCCTGGGTGTGCTGCTGAGTGTGTGATTTCTTATCAGTCCAAGGTGATGCCAGTGAGCTCGGCGGCTCACAGAAAAACCACTGAAACAAGCACAGTGGAGAACAAGCCTGGACGTACCTTTTCAGAAGTACCTTTATAGGGGTACTATATAGGTGGGTCCTTTATAGGAGCAAATGAGTGTGCATTATTTTTGAATAAGTCAATAGGATGCAGGAAGAAAGCCACGGTGCAGGCAGTGCTGAGGACTGTGAACAGAGTCCCTTCCTGTGGTCCTCAGAAACTGGACAGGAGACCTCATGGAGGGCTGGCTCGCAGGGGCCCTGGGTCTCAGTGGACGCAGCGGGAGCGAGACCGAGGAAAGTACCAGGGCAGGCCCCGGGGCAGTACCGGTGCACACTGACCTTGCGACTGCACAGCAGTTTGGCCATCTCTCGGCACTCACTGACCAGGCCTGTCCCTTACACGAGACAGTGACTGTGTGACGCCTGTGCGCACCCTCAGCACACTGGAATCCCTCCAGCCCCCTCCGTACAAATGCTACTCAAGTGCCATCCTGTCATTAGGGCAGGAATGAGGACAAGAAAGGAAGGATGCCCATGTTCAGTACACACGCACTTGTTCAACTATTTTTGTTGAAAAAGTTGTTTGAATCTGCAAATGGGAACCCGGGCACAGGGAGGCCGGCTGCACCTGCAGGCGGTGTTACTGGCTACAAGACTTCATGTGCCAATCCTCGGCACTGATGTTCTCCTCACGACTCCTGGACAGAACTGACCAAACGTGTCTGTGCCAACAACTGGCGACAGCGTCACAAAGGCACACGCTGCGTCTCTTCACCTTCCCAGGCACGATGCAAACAGGAACAGCAGGGACTTTGATGTGACTGAGGGAAATGAAATAGTATTAGGTGGATTCCACGAAGTTAAAAGCTGAAATGTGGGCCATGTGACGACACCACTGTGGACACACAGAGCACCGCCCCACTCGAGAGGGTGAGGAGGAGCCTCGCACAACGGGAAGGCTGATGGATGTGCAGGACCGTCCGGGCCAGCAACAGCCATCACCTCTCTGGACCTCAGGACCCTCCACTCTAGCAGCCCGCAGCCCCGTGTGTCTGAGAGCCAGTCACTGAAAACTTGCATATGCATGAATTAATATTCTGTTTATGGAAGTTATTTTCTTGATGATTACAATTTTTTGCTGGGACACAAAGCAAGTGAATGGAAATTATAAACTGTATTGTTTTGTCTTTCAAAATGAATAAAGAAAAGCTGCTCATTTTTATTGTAATTAGGTTATTAATCATAAAATATCTACATGAATACATTTGAAATTCCCAAGTTGCCTAGCTCTAATGATAATGATGGTGATGATATCAACAATAATTTCAATGTCACAAAAGATCATTCTAGCTCTTAGATAGACACTCTAATTCTATCTTTGACCTTAAGGATTCCAGGGACCAAATGCTTGGGCATGAAAATGATTACAATATCCTGTAAAAGTTTGAGCCTTTGAAATACCAAGCTGTGCACTTCTCTGACAGTGATCTAAATACAGGCTCCCTGTGCTTGTCTGCTTTTTGCAAGACATTTTAAAGCACTGGGCTATTGTGTGTTAGTGAGGTTTCACAGTCACTGCCAACACTATTTCTAGGAAATTACAAGCAGTTTGCTGTTTTGCTACTGATTCTTAAATAAGTGAACAAAGTCAGAAGGGATTCACGACAGTGATGTTGCAAATTCAACAAGCTGAGTTTGCTACAGTGTGGCAAGATCAGATTTATTAATGTTGTGAAATGGAATAGTTACCCCTGAAATACCCATGCTCATCCCGAGCATCTCCTCGGCGCGGTGGTGTGCAAGGACCATGAACAGGAAGTAAGCTGCAGGCTCCAAGCCCAGGCCCGCACAGCGCCGCCTGCTGTCTGAGCCCCGAGCCCCAGGCCCGCACAGCGCCGCCTGCTGTCTGAGCCCCGAGCCCCAGGCCCGCACAGCGCTGCCTGCTGTCTGAACTCCGCTCCTATTTCAGTGGTTACTTGTCTCTTTTGTGTTTCTCAGGGGAGCACGTGGGTTTTGACGCTGCTCCTGCTCCCGCAGCCACTGGGTCACTGACGCCCTCAATCTGAGACTTTCCCAGAGCAGGTGTCTCGGGCCCGTGGTGATCTGGCAGGTGCTTAGTCACATTCTGGAAGAGATGTGTCACAAGGATAAAATGTCACCACTTCATCTCCACCGATTTGGAATTTGTTATGAATTCGGACCCGACCAAGGATCGTGTTTGTCGCTTCCTTATCCATGGAGAAAGGGTTTGGTAAGCAAATTAATAAAGTCAGCCAGAGCTCCCCATGCTGTGCCCGGAGATATTAATAGGTATTCCATGAGAAATGAATTTCATGGGCAGATAAGTCCGGTGAGCCTGGCGCAGCATCCATGTAGCGAGACCAGGGAAGCCCATTAGCGCCCTAAAGGCCCTGGGAAGACCCAGGACACCAGCGGGCTTTCCTCAGCCCACACGCACTGCAGTCAGCCACAGAGACAGTCCCACCTGCCACTTCCCTTCTCCCCGGAAAACTGATCGACAGGAACTCGGTGGGGGCTGTCACAGAGAGAACAGTGCTCTCCATCACACTGTGCAGAGTTTTTGCGCCGTAAGAGTGCAGTTTGAGAAAGGATGGGGTGGAGGGAAGGAGGAAGGGGAGAGGGAAGCCAGGTCGAGCAGAAAGCAGGACTTAGCTCTCTGCCCTGCTCCCACCGTCCAGCACGTCAGGCTCCCCAAGGCCCCCTCAGAAGGTGTGAGCCAGGTGGGACTCTCAGCCCTCCCTCCCGCCTCTGTCCTGGGGTCCCAGGCCACTCGCAGAACCAAGAGCTACATTCAGGGCGAGAGAAACACACCTACACAGCAGCTCAGGGGTCGAGGGGCCACATCTGACACACTGAGGGCGAACCGTGCCGACTGCTGCTTCCTAAAGGGTGTTTCTTCGACGGGGAAGCAGCTGAACGTGCATTTATGCACGGCGGAGAACAAACACTTGGAGGAGGCTGGTTTATGAGCCCAGATTTTGCTTCTTCAAGTTGGCCTCCGTAGCTTGGTCTGACTGGCCACTTCCCACTGATCCTTTGGACTCTGGTTCATAATGTTTGAAGAATTTCAAAAACATGTGCAACAAGATCTATCCAGGTATCCCCTACCCTGTTACATAGAACCCTCAATTCACCCAATTAATTCAGCTCTTGTAGCTACGCACAAGCCTTTTTTGTAACATTTTATTTTATCACGGGAAGAGCATAAAACATCAGATACATTCTCTTAAGTTTTTAATAGTATACTGTAGTATTTCCAGTATAGGCAATATTGTACAGCACATCCTCGAAATCAGCTCCCATTGCAGATGAGCGATGCCCGGTCCCTCCCTCTAACCCTGGTAACCCGCACCCCTCTCTAGCTCTCCGAGTTGACTACTGTGGAGCCTGCTGGTGGGTGAGCTACACAGGTCTGTCCTCCTGTAACTAGCTTATTTGGCTTAGTGTCGGGTCTCCAAAGCCCCCGAAGGGCTGGTTTATGTTACAAACACTCGCTCAATAGTGGGTCTGTATTCAGTGATTAATTGGAAATAGGTTTAACTTCAGTTTTATTGAGAGGCCATTGGAAACGTCAGCCATTGCTGTTGTTTTCACAACCCATTAGAAAGGCTGGTGACCCCTCAGCCTAAAGAAACACAGGGGCCCTTGGTCCAACCTTGTCTACTCAGCTGATCAGCCACTGAGCTCTAAAGTGCACAACATACAGCAACCAGCTGTCCAGATCCAGATGGGCACGCGGCCTCACGCTCTCAGCCTGCGCACCGCCGCTCAGCGTCACCCTATCAACTCCTGGCTCACCCTTCCTTTAATAACTCGGTCCGTGCAGTGGCCATGGATAAAGTGATCTTCGTCACAGAGATCAAAGAATTAATCAAGCGAAACAGTAAAGAATGATTTCAAAAACCTTTGAGAGAGATAAATAACTTGAAGTGATGAATTATTGAATCTTTGGGGCATATCTATTTATCAGGCAGTCAAAATTCACCATTTTAAATCTCATTCCATTTTCCTTCTGTATTAGCTGGTTGTCTTCAAGGTGGCGTATAACCAGCGAGTCTGAATAAGCAATCAACTTGTGACTAAGTATGTGAAAACTTGATAAATCTATCCTATTATGCTTTCAAACCAACCTCCATCATGTTAAATCGGAAAGCACTCTGTGATCGGTGCTGAGCAGGGACGCTCGGGCTCTATCCCGACCCCACAGTTCTCACAGTGTTGTTACTGAGTCAAACAGCCGCAGGGATTGAGTCCTCTCGCTCCCACCCCGCCGCAGGGAATGGCTGCCGCAGTCCTGGGAGAGGCTCTTCCGCACTGGGCCACTGGAGACACTGCGCGGTCAGCCGAGCTGCTCACTGCAATGCTGACCTGAGGGCTGGTCTCCTAATTCTCTAAAATTACCCAAACTATAATCTAATCTCTCTTTCATCTGAAAAACCTCAGACACTTCAGTTTCTGTCCAACACATTATTTCCCAGCCTAGAGGTTCCTGTAATCTCCAACAGTTCAGGGTGTTGCCCTGGGCTTTTGTCCTTTGCAATTTCTCCTTGGGAAATGGAGCTTTTCAGAGTCTTTTTTTTTAATGCAGCAGCTTTGGATATTCTGCTCTGGGTCATGTGCAATGTAAGCACCATGGCTGAGAAACTCCCAGAACTTGTATCAGTGCTGTAGGTTTTGTTTGTCTTGATGTTTTTTTTGGTTTTTGGTTTTAATCTGTCGTCTTGCTTGAAGCTTCAGAAGTGAACGTAAAGCCAGGGCTCTCCGTGTGCACGTGTCACGCCTGGGCCACTGGAGGGTGACGCGCCCTGTGAGCAGAGGACACAGCACGTGGGAAGCCTCTGCTCTCCTGCTTGTATTTTTACCAACTGTCCGAGTTGTTTGATGAGGAGGAGTGACCCAGGGTGTTGCAGGGCACCACAGCACATGGCTCCATGCCAACGGGGTCTATGCGGACAGGAAAAGCCACGTGCACCTGGAATAAAAGGAGCTATAGAACGGCGAGCCCGCCCCCGAGGCCGGCCGGAATGCTGCACATCAGGGCCCGGGAGCGCGCTTCTCACCCACCAGCCTCAGCAGTGGGGTGAGCCTCGACGGGCTCGGAGTCCTCCCGGGGTGCGGGAACACGCTGACTGAGTAAGAGGCTGATTTTGTCTTTACTTGGCTGACTTAGTCAGCCCTGCCCATCACATACGCTTCTGAGATTACAGGATCTTCTTGCTCATTTTATTTAATTATTCCAGAACGACATAATTGGGAAATTTTGAGAAAGACTGCATATCTTCGAAGAATACACCTTTTCTAATTAAATCTTTATGATGATGAGACCCGTCTAAGGCGGCGTCCTCCAGAAAGTGCTCAGTGTGGTGACACACTCAGACTGGGGAGAGAAGGCTGTGTGTGCATGTCAGGGAAAGAAGTGGGTCTGGAGTGAGAGCCCAGAGGCCTCCTCCAAAGGTGCGGTTGTCTTCAGCCTACAGGAAGCAGCATCATTCGGTCTACCTCAGAATGTTCCTGAGCTTCCCCGGATGCTGTGTGGGGCTGAGCTGGTCCTGACCATGAGCCCTGGGAGCTGCACTGTCCCCGAGAACACCCAGCCGAGGAGGGCTCACCGGCCAACTCCACGACGTCGTGGTGGACACAGGACCCCAGGAGATGTCCCCACCCACGCTGTTACTTGAACTTCACACAGCGCCTCTCATGGAGGACAGATCTGCAGCCTTGGATTGCTCGAGGTTAAAATACCCCAAAACCAGAAAGAAAAAGATTAAGATGAAACCCTGAGAGAAAAATTCAGAAGCCACACTTCCAGCTGAGAGCTCGTGCACGAGCAGCCTCCGCTAGTCACAAGCGTGGGAGACAGGGCTGGAGTTTCCTTCTCAGACTGGAGTTCGGGCCTATCTCGTTGTCTTGGCCCTCCTCTCTGAGAGGGCTTGCGCATCTCTTTAGTAACACCCCCCTTCAGACA
This sequence comes from Petromus typicus, assembly GCA_004026965.1. NCBI lineage: Eukaryota > Metazoa > Chordata > Mammalia > Rodentia > Petromuridae > Petromus > Petromus typicus. The sequence continues at coordinate 89,908 of PVIR01000552.1, forward strand.
CAAGGTCCCAGCCCCAAGCCTACAGCACAGATGTTCCGGCCAAGCGGATGGACCTCGGGCCAACGCTTCCACACTGAAGCAGCATTCCCGTGCACTGCTCGCCCGCTGGCCCCGGGCCTGTCTTTCACTCTCCTCTGCGTAGACCCTGTGCCCGCGGCGCATCCAGCCCCTCCGTCTGCCAGGCAAGCGGAACCCCCGCCGCTCCCCATCCAGCTCCCCCATCTGACCGGCAGAGACCAAGGCCCTTGCCCACCACACTGCCTGTCAGCAGCTTGACAGGGCGGGAGCTCCCCCACCTTTCCCTGCCCATCAGCCGCGCTGACAGGTGCAAGCAGGCGGGACCCCCACCCTATTCATGCCCGTCTGCACACGTGATGGACACAGTGGGGTGGGCCATCCCCAGAGCCCCTGGGGGGGACCATGCACGAACCCCAGGGGGCCCCGGATGCATCCTTGGTTGACGGGTGGGGGTAGGGAGGGCTCCCAGCCGGGCAGCAACTGACAGGAGCTACTGCCCGCCTGAGGTTCGCATCCCTCCACAGCCACGCGTGGTGCTGGGGTCTTCTCCGCAAGTGGGAGATGGTGGGTGGGAGCCAGGGTGCTCAGGGGACTCCCTCGGGCAACAGGGATATGAGTAGAGCATGCTGGAGAGGACCCAGGCATTGGCGCGATGACTGCAGAGGAAGGAAGTATGTCCTTACCACCTGCCCCTGGCAGGAGGCCTGGAGGAAGGGCGATGGTGGGCTGTGGTGCTGGCGCACTGCTGTGTAGTCTGGTGGGCACTGCCCCATGGCCAAGGCTGTGGTGCCTACCAGATCTGAGCTCTGCAGCAGGCTCTGGGGCTGGAAACGCAGCACCGTGGCCAGGGCCCTGAACGTGTAACACAAAGCTACACACCAGGTGGCCAGTGGTCTCTGTATTGGCTGCTCATTCTTGTCTGGGGCATAAAGAGTTTTGACCATAGCTTGGTCATTGAAAAACTGAAAATGTTCAAAAACATTTCAAAAGCAAAACCCTGTCTCAAAAACCTAAAAAAAAAAGTTTCAAAAGAAATAAAAAGTTATGATATTTCACTGTCACAAATCTCATTTCCTTTAGGAAGCTTCCTCCCACGGTTTCAGAACACAGGCAGGGCCTGTGGACACGCAGAGGGACAGACACTGAAGGCTATTTTTAACACACACCTTGTTGCCTTGGGTCCAAACCACCAGGAAAGCAATGGACCTCACGAGGCCTCTGGAGTCAGTGGGGCAGCCCAGCAGGACGCGCCAAGCGCCTCCGCCGGGAAGACATGGTCATTCTGCACAAGACAGGGAGGGTGGCCCAGGACTTGGGCACGGACCTGCATCCCAGCCCCCCTCCTTAGACATGCCTCATGCAGTCACAAGGTGGCCCAGGATGGTCTTACACTTGCCATCCTGAAAATCTGTGCATAGCTTTATTCTGTCCTCCCTGGGTCCCTAAGTGTCCTCATCAACAAGTCCTCCACTCAGTGAGGGCCGGGCCTCCGTGTCCGAGCGGCTCCCACAGGCCCCTGTGCTGGGGCCCTCTCTGAGCCACGCACTGCCCTCTGCGCAGCTCCGAGCGTCCCCTAGGGGGGTGGCTTTGGTGCGGTGGTCATTCAGCAGACACAGGTGTGGATCCCGAGACCAGAGCTGAGTGGCAGCAGAAGAACGTGCGTGAGGCACGTGGGGGCCACACTCTTCCGCGGCAGGTATAAAGAGCAGTCAGTGTGAGCCGCAGCGGGCACCACGAGAGGAACTTCTGTGTTTCCGCACCAAGTACCGACCTCCGGGGGAGAGGAGGAAGTCGGAAGTGCAGCCGCACAGGAAGTGAGCCGTGTCCCTCTTGATCTCTCGATCCGTTTAGAGGAGACCAGCCAGCTGGGCGAGAGGACACAGAGCAGACAGCTCTGGGCCTCGGAGAAGCGGCAGCTGCACCACAGCCGACCCGCACCGGGCCGGGCTGCACCTATGAGTTCGTGTGTTCTCCTTTCAAGGGTAAACAGCATTTCAGGAGTTGAAATATTAAACCACTTATCAATTATTTACATCTTCAGTCTAATTCATTCCATCCAATTTATTTAATCATATTAGCGCTCATAGAAATCCCTTGATTTGGCCCCTAACTTTGAGGGAGAAACACATATTTCCACCTAGATTTTTGAAGTAAAGAAACAAGGCTCAGAGGGAGCCTATTATTTCGCAAAATTATGCAGCTGGTAAGTGGAGGCAGGGTGTCTTTCCAGGCCTTAGCCATGACCTCAGGGTGGAGAGGTCCTGTGATAAGTCCAGTGTCTTGACTCTCTGTAGTTCCAAGTGTCAAAATACTGTAGCTATTTAAAAAAGCAAAATGGCAAAGCTCCAGCTATTAACTTTGGACAAGTCACTATTACTAAATGTTTAAATTCCTACTGGCAGATTTCTTGGAATTTCATTTAGGACTGAGAAGTATACACTTGTGCAAAGGCAGAGTGAATTTTCAACACCCCAGTATAATAGCACATGTATTTTTCATTTCTAAAATCACAATAGAATATGATTCTGTCTGGAAAAGCCTCTTTGGAAATGTGTGATTTTTCTAAATTGAGCTTAGGCCATCATCAGTCTGCAAATAACATGCCCTTCTCCTTTCCTTTTACGTCTGTTGTGACTCTAGTTTCAACCCATGCTCCATGGACTTGTTGGAATTTTTGTTATAGAGCAGAAATGTTCTGACTCTACTGGGTGGCTTCTTGCAGGACCCTGGTCCTGCCAGCCTTGGCTGAGTTAAAACTCCTAAGTGTTTAAGAGTTTATCATTTGTACAGGGACAATGGAAGCCAGGGCCTTAGGGTTAAGTGAAAACTGGACACAAACTCAAAGGACTACTGCTGGGACCCTTCCTCTGAGACAATGATGGGTGTCCTGCTGTGGAGACACCAGATAAAGCATGGCAAGACCTAGGAGACTGCCAAGAATGCCAGGATGTTGGCACGGGCCCAGCATGGGAGTACTGGACATGAGCCAGCTCTCCCCGTGAGCAGCAGGAACTGAACGTAGCGCCCAGGGTGTGTCTGAAGACAGCCTTCTGCAGGCTGCTCCTGTACTCCTACCTCGAAGGCTTCCAGTGCCAAGGAAGCTGCAGAGAGAGTCAGTATCCCAAAGTTTCTTAGATTTCCCAATGGCAAGATATGAAGTATGTAACTGGTCTGAGCTAGGAATCTTTAAGAGAGAAATAGCATATTTGTTTTCCTGAAGCTTGGAGAACCTGAGTCCCAGAACACCCCACAGGTCCTTGTGCTCAGCACAGGCTTTCTGGGAAATGCCACACACGTGCGTGCGCTTCCCTGGAATACCGCCGTGCTCAGCTGTGCTCAGGCTTTAAGGAGCCTGGGCCAGTGCGCCCGGTGAGGGAGCATAGCCCTTGAGGAGTAGTGCCCGGTGCTTTAAGGACAGAGGAGTCAACTGCCAGCTTCACCATGTTGCACCGGGCTCCACCTATGGCCCTGCAGTCGCGCTTACTCTGTGGAGCTGCAGGGATTACGAAAAGTCACCGATAGAACCATCTGACGTACCTGGACCTGCAGGATCTCTCCAAAGGCACTTTATAAATGGCATTGTTTTGCCTATTTTCAGTACCTTTCTGTTTGAAAATGCTCATTTGAATGTCAGGTGAATAAAATCACAGCAGGAAGAGCATGCGTTCCAGAACAGACGTTGAGAGAGCAATCTCTGCGGACTCTCAGAAATCCCTGCCACAAGCACACTTTCTTGAGCTGGCCAAGAGCGTGTTCCCCTCAGCCCCAGAACCAGGCTGCTCTCCTGTGAGGCCACTGGCTCTGCAGGCTTCTGGCTGAGGTGCTGGACAAACAGCTGCTCAAGGTGTCGGCTGGTCTTTTCCTGACCACTCTTCAAGGGGAAGCTTGAGACGCTGGGCTCAGCCCTCTCTTATCAGACGAGCTGAGTGGGAATCCCCCGGGAAGCGGGCCAGGTCTGGTCTTCTCCGGGCACCACAGGCGGGTTGAGGGCAGCGTCAGTCCCAGTCGCCAAGCCTCAGAGGGGAGCTGAGACAGTGAGTGGAGACAGGCCAGGCCCAAGCCTTGCAGCCCGGTCCTGCTGCGTCTGGGGCACACTTCCCTTTGTCTGTGTATCCGGAGGGCTCTGTTAGGCGCCACAACGTCCACACACACTGCTGGTGGGTGCAAATGCAGAAGAGGCCCCAACATTGTCAGGGAAACTGGATCGGAGGGCCAGAAAAGGCCACGCTTTCGCCCAGAGGCTGCTGTGGACAGAGGGCACTGCTCAGGCTGAAGGGAGACAGCTCCTGCACGGCCCTTCGGAGGAGGGGCTGCCTTGGCAACGACTCTCCCTCTGCACTCTGAGGTGCTCTCCTAGGGGAACACTCTTGATAACAGGCTTGCGTTTGCGGCGGGCTCTGGAGGCCTCTGAGTGGGCTGAAAGAGCTGCGCGGTCGGAAATCCCCTCCCGTGCCAGACGGGGCTGTTATGCAGCGAAGAGTCGGCTGGTCTGCGTGGAAAACTTCACGGACACTTCCCACGTGGGAAGAGGGCTCGGGATGGTGGGAAGTGAGCGGAGACAGACAGCGAAGAGAGGAGACAGCCGTAAGGAACTCAGCCGCCAAGCGCCAACACCTGGCGGCCACACCCCTCCACTCACTCTGAGCCTGGAGCACAGCGGGCACCGGAGAGTGCCCCGCCGACGGACTTCCCTCATCAATCTTTTATTATGATACTTTATGTCACCCACATTTTGACTAATGACCCTTTTTATTTTCATTTTTCATTAATGTTGTTGTAAAAACCTCATCTATTTTCATTTATGTAAGAGTGATCTGTCACAAGCGAGAGCCACAGGCCAAGAACAGCCAGTTCCATGTGTGTGCTCTTTTGGGACAAGAGAACCACAAAGACCCTGCCCTGGCCGAGGGCCAGCAAGGTGGACAGGCCTGTGACTACAGTCACCACCGTGCCCCTGGACGCCCTTGGAGCACAGTGTGGGCCCACTGTGGGATGGTTTCTTATCCAGCACGGGATGGGTTATGGGTGATATCCAGACAGGGCCTTCGCAGGAACATTCACGGTGTACTGTGTTCACTCTCTCCAGAGGAGGAAGGGAGGGGTCAAGATGCTGTGGGCATGGCCACAGCCAGGAATCTGCAAGCCTGACACTAGAAGAGAGGCAGTTGTCTCGGTCACGTTCCTCACTGGACAACAAACCAACACCCACACTTGAAGAAGTTTACATGTCATTCCGTGTATGGTTGGCAGCATGGTGACAGGGTCTGGGGAGGAGAGCTGCTGGTGTCATGGGGGATAGGAAGCAGAGAGAGGGCAGAGACAGGCAGGGACTTGCCCCTTCCGGCCACGCCCTCCAGACTGCACCAAAGACCCTGTCTCTGTGGAAAAGCAGCACAGCTGCCTGTGACCTTGGAGGTGACCTTGGAGGCAGCGCTGAGACACTCCCCAGACACCTATTTCTGACTTCAAAAATGATACTTGCTTTTAATTCCCAGATGGCTCCCTTTTCAGCAAAGGATTGAATTTGTGTTTTGATCAAGTTGGATTCTGGCCATTCTGCAGTAGCAGGCCAGGACGGGACATCCTGCACCTGGACACTGACAGCAAGCCCACTTCCTGCCTGCTGGTGCCTGGCACAGAAAGCTCAGCCTTGTGAGTTGGCGCTGCACTGTCCAGGCCACTGCCCAGCTGCTCTACTTGCTCCAGTGACCAACAGCTCCGTGGCCCCACAGCACTGCCATCCCCATACTCACACTCAAGCTTAGCTGCGCAGCGAGGCCTCAGGATTAGATACCGTCTCCTTTCAGATCCTTCACCACCCCTCCCAGGCTGGCGATGTCACTCCCTGACTCCCTCCGTGGAGGCAGCACTGGCAGGAGATCTGTGGTGCACACGTTCATGGCAGAGAGCAAGTGGACACTGAGCCTCAGCTCCAAGCTGCCTTCTCCATGAAGTGCACAGCATGCGGCCACTTGGTACCCAAGAGCGTGGTCTACGTGCCTCGCACGGGACTCTGGGCACCCCAGGCTGAGGAGTCACCTCTACCCTTTGTCTGACTAACACCATGTGAGAGGCCAGGCCCTCAGATGTCCCGAGGCATGAGGGAGTGCTGCAGAGGGGCCTCGTGGCCTAACTCCCCTGGCCCCTGCAGCTGGCCTCGCCCTCTTCACCTGTGCTAACCCTCCCTTCAAGATAAAACACCCCCAGACAGGACAGTGGTTGTATTTCTGCCCTGTATTTGTTGAGCTCCAAGTTCCCACAACATTATTTTTTAGTCCTTGAGGAAGTAATACACTCTCACCCTTAAAGCACGGTAAGTAGTCGATAATCCATTATTACAGTAAGCCGTTCACTCTCACAGTAATTATCTAATAACCCCTTATAAAGGACCGTGGCTTCCTAATCTGTTTATAATTATCATTTCAATGATCCCACACATTACTGTCTGACCTTCAGCAACTCTGACCTGATCTTAATTAGCTCTAATATCGAGTCATCACTACATAAGAAACTAGCCATGACCAAATGAATGAACCCCAGGTACAGTTAATTTCTGGAGCAATTATCTTTTCATGTAGGGAGATTTAAATGATTATCTGCACAATTTCACACAGTTTTATGTAATTCTGTGACATTATAAATTCTGTTTTAAATCATATTTCAAAGGCAAGGCTCCCCAGTCTGGCTTGTCTAGTATTCTGAAATACTTGGGTACAACATCATGCACGGTCCCTTTGTCATACTGGAGGCTTCAGTGTCCTCATTTTCAACTATAAACAAATCACAGAAACAAAGCTACAATCCAAGGTATAACGATGTAGTAAGGTGATCTAGGAGCAATGGTGCCCAGGTTAAATCAGAAAGGAACGCTACACTGTGCAGGAATATTGAACAGAGCATAGTGGGACACACACTGCATAAGGATTGGAAAGTCTAAAGTGTGGGTTAGCACTCTAGTGTGTCTACTGCGCTACAGATGAGAGAATATATCTTGTTAACCAAGCCAGAGGGGACAGCAGTACGGAAAATATCTGAAGCTGCAGCCAAACTTGATTTACTGGCGTGTTCCCCTGTTGGTGGGCACCAGCCTTCTGCAGGGCGGAGTGAGTGAGGGACAGTCCAGGGCCTGTTCATCTTCACAGGGAGCCCGGAGACCCCCGGGGACACACACACAAACATGTGGCAATGCTGTGTGATGACTGCAAGCAAGACCTGGGACCCAATTGGAGCATGCTTGCTTACCACGGTCTCTCTTCAACACTAGGGAAAGTGGATCAGCAGGAGGTACCTGGACAAGAATACCTACTATCGCTCTGCTAGGCATATACAAAAGGGACTTAAAAGAGTCATTTCACAAGGACATATGTGCACCCATGTCTACAGCAGCTCAGTTTGTGATTGCTAAGTTTTGGAAACAACCCAAATGTCCATCAACTGGAGACTGGATAAAGAAGATGTGGTTCTTTTATAGAATGGAGTATTACTCTGCCATTAAAAATGATAAGATTGAGTCATTCATACTCAAATGGATGTACCTTGAGGACGTCCTCATAAGCGAAATAAACAGGTCACAGATGTATAAATATCATATCTTTTCTCTGATATGAGAATATGAAGTTGTAAATAAGTTGTAGTATGTATAGTTGATATTGAGAAGTAGAAAATGTTTAAAAGGAAAGAGTGTAAGGGTAAATAAGGAGGGGAAAACGAGTGTGGTAATAAAAAAAAGAAAACAAAGATTGTGTATATAGGAGGTGGGGAAAGGAAGGGCTCGGGGGAAAAGAGAAAAATGAGAATCAAGTCATGTCATATTCTGGTACAAACTCTTAATGTTGAATGCGATTATCATGTGTATTCATAATGTACCAACAAAGATAATTTTTTTTTGAGACAGGGTCTCGCTTTTACAGTTCAGAATGGCCCTGAGCTTAGCCTCAAACTCACATCATAGCAATCCTCCTGCCTCTGCCTCCCAAGTGCAGGGATTACAGGCTTGAGCCGCCACGCCCGGCACTGTGGTATGTGGTACTGATTGCTGCTGGGCGTGAGTCTCCAAGCCCAGTATAGGTATGTGGTTACCGGAGAATCGAACCCGGGCCCTTGTGCTTGCAAGACAGGTGCCGGAACCACTGAGCTAACTCCCCAGCCCTAGATAAAGATAATTTAAAAAAAAAATACCTACTATCCCTGCCTTGCTCTCCATGCCACCCCTTCCCTTCCTGGTCAGTCCTGTGGTTGTCAGCACCTCTTCCTGGAAACTGAAATATAGGTTCTGTAACCTGGACCACGGTGAGTCTGCAGGGTGCAGGAGCCTCCTTGGAGATACCTCAGGGCAGCAGTTCTTTTGAGCTGGTATCAGAGCCAGCCAGGGTTCCCAGAGGAGTAGACCCCAGGTGAGTGTTTACAGAATAGGAAGGAGAAGGCCTGTGTCTCAAGAGACATTTAATAGGGTCAGGGACTATTTCTTTATGAATAGCACAGGATTTGAGGTTTCTACACATTTCAAATACTTGTGATTTTTTTTCAGCCTGTTGTAATTAAACATGAATCCAAAGAGATGATGTTAAAATGCATCCTACCAGGTGACAGAACCTTCATCGTGTCTTCCTGGGAACGATGGAAAGGGCCATGCTCACCCCGGAGAGCGCTCAGGGCCTCCATCCTGGGCAGTCTCCAAGCATGAGGCCCTGCTGATGGGGATTCGGGCTGGGCCAGGCCTGGGCAGTGCTTGAGCCAGAGCCTCCCGGCGTCTGTCTTTGCAGTGGGCAAAGGGGAGGGTAACCCTTGGCCATTAATTTGCAGTTAATGTTAAAACATTTTGAACTGGTGGTAGAGCATTTGCCTAGCATGCACAGGGCCCAGTTCAAGCCCCAGGAACACAAAGAGATGAAGATGTTTTGAATACAGAGAGAAAACAGATACTGCAAGTGTGTGAGGTTATTACACAATTTCCAGTCTTTAACTGGGTCTCAGTGTACATATCGGCAAATAGCAAGGTGAGGTTAGAGATGAGATGTCCCCATTTCGAGGAATTACCCTGGGTTTGTGGAGGTGGCAGACACCCTCCCCGTCTATGTCACCTTTGGGGAGGCGCTCCAGGTCTCCTTCGCATGAAGCTAGTCATTTAAGGCGCTCTCTGCCCGAGACTTCTCTCCTTCAAAGAAAGCCCTCAGGCCTACATTCTCCCTTTTTTAATCACTGAAGCTCCTAGAGATAACTATCCTATTACACGTGGGGTTTGACTTTTGGCTTTAATTTATTACTTTAAATATGTGACTTAATAAAAGCTCCTGTCGTGGTGAAGTCTGTCGCTTCCTCGGGGAGACCAGGCCCTGCTCACTGATGGTCCACCTGTCCCCTCGAGGGGCACGAATGAAGCGTCTTGTGTGGGGTGTGGTTCCAGCCTGTAAGAGCCCTGTGCCCAGCGGGAGCCAGGTCAAGGTGCGGAGGATCAGCTTTGGGCACAGCTGTGGCTTTTTTTTGTTCTTGGGCTTATTTCCGCCTCCTAGAATTTGCAGAATTGAGCACTGTATAGCACCATTTCATCAGAGTCAAGTCTCTATTTGGTAAAGCAAACAATAGTCCTTTTGAAAATGTGCTATTATGTAGCTTAACGCACACTACAAATATGAAGGTGCAGCAGGAGCCTGAACACCAGGACAGGACATTTCCAGGCCCCAGGACCCCGTCCTTCCACTTTCCAGACCACAGCCCCCTCTCTCCCCACAGGTCTGAGTGCTGTTCTGAAACTCATTTCTGGTCTCTGCTTTATAAAGTTTCACATGAGAGAGCTCTACCCAGACTTGTCCCTGCCTTTGGCCTGCATTTCGTTTAGGGCATTCGGCTGCTCTGAGTTTGGAGACAGTAGTTTTGTCATCTCCCTGAGCGGCAGCACCCCCTGCACAGACCTGTGGAGCAGCTGTCAGAGCGCAGCCACGGCGCTCACCCTCTGCCGGCACGGCGGCCATTCTGCACCCCGACCCGCCCGCGGCCACTCTGCACCCCGACCCGCCCGTGGCCACTCTGCACCCCGACCCGCCCGCGGCCACTCTGCACCCCGACCCGCCTGCAGCCACTCTGCACCCCGACCCACCCGCCCGCGGGCCGCCTGGCGACCTGCAGTTCAGCAGAGCAGGGTCTCATCAAGGCCTCATTCTCCAGGTCCTGGAGACCAGAGATAGATTCGGAGCGCTGTTTCCCTCATCTCTTTCGTTCCTTGTTCTAAAAAGAAGATGTGTGTGTGAATATACTTATTTGCAAAGAATCTTTTCAAGGTCGTCAGTTGTTTTTTCCCTCCTGAGTTACCTAATTACAGATTGAATGCTGTAATTATCTGCAGTTCGAAGACCTAACAGAAATAATCTATAAGAATTCTCTGTATTTTGGATTTGTTTGTTCATTACTTATCCAAGAAATGTCCACCCTACTCTGTGGCGTCTTTTCTCAATTCCTTCATAGTGATTTTGAGTTTAATGAAGCAAATTAATCACTACCTTTTTACTTCCTGCATTTTCCAAATTACTAAAGTATGTTTTCTTACTGTGAAGTCAAGAAGCTACTCTCTCACAATTTCTTTTAGAAGTTCTACGCCTTCTGTTTAAATTAACTGTAATTAACTAATAAACTGTTCTAAACATTCTGTTTAAATTAACCAATCATCTGCATAAAGCAGGTTTTTGTTTACTGTGAGATGCATGTCAAGCTTTACTCTCACTTCAGCACCGTTTACTGAAAGGCACCCTCACCCCTGGTGCCCTGCTCTCCTGCTGACCGGGAGGACAGGCACAGCTCAAGGCTGGGTCTCCGTTCTCTGTCTCATATTGTGGTAATTCCTATAGCCTTAACTATTGTCAGTTAAAAGTAAGTTTTACTGTCTGATTAAACAGTTTCTTCCTCTTTCTTTCTCTTTGAGTTGGCTGTAATTTCAGCCTTTTAAATTCAGAGATAAACTTCCAGGATGGAATCTTCCCATCTTGAGCATAGCATAATTTTTCATTATTTAAATCTTTATTAATGTTCTGTAGGTTTCTGTGAACACAATTTATTAGATTAATTATTGTGTATTTGACCGCGTATATGTCATTTCTTTACATAGGAACATTATTTTTGTATAGTAGCCTTATATCCAGCAACATTATAAAGTGTATTTCAATGATACGACAGCTTTTCTGTTGACTTTCTAATACACTCAGCTATTATAGAGTAGCTTCTACTTGTCTAACCCTCCTATAAGTGGGTGGTTGAAAGGCAATAATTTTTAACAAGTAAGAGGAAGAGCGAGAAATAACGAGGGAAAAGGGCAAGAAGGAAGGGTGTGGAGACGTACCCTGTGTTGCTGAAGGACTATATAAACTGACTCCTCTTCAGCCTGAGCTGATCCTGGACATTTCCCACTTTCTGCAACTAAATTCAGATGTTCTGACATTCTGATCATGGTGGCATTAACTATAAACAAATTTGAGTAGGTAATAGAAAATATTCAAATGTTTGGAAAATAAAGAACATATTTGTAAATATTTCATGACTCAAAAAAATTAATGGAAATGAAGTAATTTTTATGAAATCATTATATATAAACAAACACAAGCTTAGAAGATTAAACCAGTGCTGGAATTAAAGAGAAATTCAGATCCTTAGGCACATATATAGAAAGAGAATAATTAAAAATTAATGATTTAAGGGCCAAGGATTTAGCTCAGTGGTTCTGGTGTCTGCCTGGATAGCGCAAGGTCCTGATTCAATAACTGGTAATCACGTCCACAATGCTAGGCATGGAGATTCACACCCATCAGCATTCAGTACCACGTGCCACAGTGCCAGGAGTGGTGGCTCTCACCTGTAATTCCAGCACTCAGGAGGCAGAGGCAGGAGGATTGCTGTGAGTTCAAGGCCATCCTGACTACACGATGAGTTCAGGGTTAGCCTGAACTGTAAGGCAAGACCCTGTCTCAAAAATAAATAAATAAAAATAACAATATAAGAATCTACATTAGGAAGTTCTTACTGCTGGATTGAAAGTAAAATTTATGCTGACTTTTGAAGAACCCGCAAACTTCTTAATGTGGTTGTTCTATTTTGCATTCTCAGCAGGAAGACTTGAAGATTTTCCTGTGTCTTTGTCTCTGTGACCCTTTTATACATCAGGCTCTTTGACTATAGCTGTTCCAGGCAGTGAGGCTGCTTCCTCTAGTCATGAATGTTGACAGTAGCTTTTCATGTGCTCATTGTTTATTTATAAATCTTCTTTTTCACATCCTTTGTCTCTCTTTAAAGGTTGAATATATTCTGATAGTTGCATTCTAATTCTACCCTAAATAGGGAACATTATTTGCATAATAAAAATCCTTTAACATATATCAAGATTTATTTTATAGTTCACTCTGTGATGCATTCTGGAGAATGTTTGCATTGTGTTTTAAAGATCACGTGTCCTATTGTGAATGCAGAGTTTTTATCATCACAAATGGACATATGTCAGCATGATTTATACTTGTATTATGCAACATGGATCAAGTTCATCATTTACATTGATCAATTCTTTGATTTCTCTTTTAAAAATTTTTATTCAGCTTAATCAATCTATCCATTAATGAGACCGAAATTTTGAAATCTGTGGGTATTTTTATTGAATTGTCCGTTCCCTGAGGTGTTGTATCAATCGTGTTTCATGTATGTGGAGGTTTGCGTTAATACGCACTCATTATACTCATCATACCTTCTTGATTAATTGACTAGTTTTCATTACACAATACCTCAACTTGTAGTAAATATTAGTTATGTAATAATGATTTACATAGTATATTGATATACTAATGGTTACTATTGTGGTATATGTATATAATATATGTATATATACATCCATATATAAATATGTTTATTTGGTACTTTGAATATGTTGGTGTTTTTAGATCAAAAAGCATCTCTGGTAGATACCACATAGTTGATTCTTATTCTTATTCAATCTGACAGTTTAAATCTATTCCATTCATGTTTAGTGTTTATGTATGCTATTTTGCTATGTCATTTCTAAATATTTTATGTTTTCTAGATTATGTTTTGATCTTGCTGCTTGTGAAAAATAAGAAATTTAGGGTATTATTTTAAGGGCTGATTTATTAAATAGTTTTAAAATGTGGTGTTTGCTGTAGATACTATAACGGTATCTTAATTCATTATATCTACTTCAGATCAATACCAAAGTAATTTTGGCAAACTTTGGAAATTTTGCTCTAATATATCTACATTTATTTTCTCTTCATTTTATTACTTTTGTCTCTTTTTTGTACCAGGGATCTAACTCAGGACCTTGCACTTGCCAGGCAGGCACAGTGCCACTGAGCACTGGCCCCACTACTGTCATAAGATAGATGCAACCATACTGCATGTGAATTTTAAATAAATCCATTAGTACAGGCTATAGTTATTGCTTTACATTACACACATATAGTGAAGAGAAGTACAAAGTTTCCTTTAGCATTTGTTGTGAAGGCAGTCTTCCAGCAACAAGATCTTTCAACGAATTTGTCTGATAATATCTTTATTTGCCTTCATTTCTGAAGAGTGGTCTTACTGAGTAATTAATTCTTTCCCAATGGTTGTATTTTTCTGCCATTCACTGACTGCATAATTATATTGTTTTCTGATCCTTTCTGTCCCTGATGAAAATTCATTTACTAGGTGTAATATGGTTCTACTCTGTGTGACATGTCATTTTTCTTATAATGCTTTCTGGTTATTTCTTTTACACGTTTCCACACTTTATTTGACCAGCAATGAAATTTCTGAGTTTTAAATTCACCTTTAGGCAAAATTCTAGTTTTCCAAAAACGTTATGCCAAATTAACCTCTCAATATGATGATATTTTATTAATCAAACTTCCCACCAATATTAGGGTCTATGTTAGGTTCCATAACCCCAATAGTCACCAGGGCCCAGCACTCACAAATTGAATGTGACCCTGCAGCCCTAGGGACCAATGCACAGGTCAGAGCTTCAGGGTCCAGTTAGCCATAGAAAAAGTCCTCATTGCTCTTGAAGCAGAGCCAGGGGTGGACTCAGGTCAGAACACACTTCAGCTGAGGTATCAGACATTGGCTCGGACCCCTGACTTCTGTCACCACCATCCTCTACCTCTGCTGTCCCTTCCCGACACTGGCCTGCCCATCACTCCACCCCTCGCCTCTCTGCCTAGGGGGCCACCCCTCCTGCAGTGCTGCGCAGACTTGTCCACTACTAGCAGCACTCACTGGCTCTCTCCTCCATGGAAAATGACAAGAGCCAACAGTGGTGGGCCCTCTGGTTGGTTCATGGAGATGTCCACACCCCTGGAATGAGGCTTGTCACGCCAGAGCTCAGTGGCTGTGATCGAGTGTCCCCTGTACAGGGTCTGCTGAGTGCATCTGTCCCCTGATGACTTTATAGCCGGATGTGGGGCTGGGAGGAGGAGGCGGTCTCGGGGTACAGCCCACAGGACCCTCTTCATCCCTGGCTCCTTGATTCTATTTCCTGTCCATCATGCCATGGGCAGCAATCCTCTGCCGTTCCACTGTGCCATGCCATTCTGCCCTAAAGTCAGACTACTATGGGTTGAAAATGAGATAAAATACATCTCTCCTTTAAGTTTCAGGTGTCCCATATCGTGTCTCAGGGGAAAGTGACTAGGACAGTGTGTACATTTGCATGTGTGTGTGCAAGTATATGTATTCATGTGAAAGAATGAAATGGAAGTGAAAGACAGGGCAGAGGAAAACTGAAGAAACCAAACATCAGTAAGTCTGTGTGCTCCCACGTCACACTCAGACTTGCTCTTGCTTGGTCCCTGGAGCACAGACTGCACGAGTCACAGGAGCTGAGCCTGGAGGAGGCCTCCAGTCTGAACTCCAGCTCCTATTTGCTAGAAGTCACATTGAAACACAAGATAGCCAGGACCTGGCCAGAAGCCACACCCTTGGATCTTTACTATGGGATAGCTATAGGGCTTTCGTGGTAACGTGTGTGGATGAAACCATGTCTCCAAAAAAGTAGCTAGATACCGTTAGGTGAGGTTTACTTGGGCTGGTCCAAACCAGACGCATCAGTCTGTGATCCTTAGGGATCACCCACACCATATGCACATGTACACACAGAGGCACACGCACTGCAAGTCCTCTTCACACACATGAATACATATACTTGCACACACACATGCAAATGTACACACTGTCCTAGTCACTTTCCCCTGAGACACGATATGGGACACCTGAAACTTAAAGGAGAGATGTATTTTATCTCATTTTCAACCCATAGTAGTCTGACTTTAGGGCAGAATGGCATGGCACAGTGGAACAGCAGAGGATTGCTGCCCATGGCATGATGGACAGGAAATAGAATCAAGGAGCCAGGGATGAAGAGGGTCCTGTGGGCTGTACCCCGAGACCGCCTCCTCCTCCCAGCCCCACATCGGCTATAAAGTCATCAGGGGACAGATGCACTCAGGAGCACCGTGCGCCGTGATCCAGGTGCTTCCCAGCACCCGCTGTGGGGCTCTGGGTGCCCTATAGACATAGACCACACCACCTGCACGTGTCCCAGATTCAGACAGTGCTGGTGACAGGGTTTTGAGAAAATCCAAAATGTTTTTCCTGTTTGTTTATTTGGTTTCACTCAGGAAATAGATGCTGTGTTTCACAGATTAAAAAAAAGGAGATACACACGACAGAGACTATTTACTCAGTGTGAGAGTCAGTCAGCTCCCTCTCCCTCACTATGACAAAACCGCTGAGCTGTCCTCGGGAAGGCCGCAGGCGTGTTTTGGCTTTCACTCTGGAGGCTTCAGCCACGCGGTGGGCCTGTGACACCACACACCATGGCAGAGCTTGTGGAAAAAATCCGCTCACCTGGTGCCACCCGACAGCCTGGGCAGACAGGGAGAGTCGTAGCCGCCCCCCATGGGCACACCGGTAGTGACCTCACTTCTGCCCATCAGCCCCTCAAGCTCCACCTCTTCCCAGCAGCACTGGGCCCTGAGGACGTCTCAGAGGAGAACCACAGAGTGCTCTCTGGGCATCAAACGTGTTTCCTGGACAGTGCCGTTGTACGTAAAATGCAAGTTTACAAGTATCAGCTTTACCTAATGATCATTCCACCACTGAGCCAAGGTAGAGACCATAATATCTACTCTAATGTCTGATTAACTCTGGGTCTGCTTAGACTTAATAGTTAAAAAAGAGAAAGAATGGGTAATTTGACAACTTTGGCCATCAAAACGGCCGAGTGTGGTCAAGTCACTGGAGTACTATGGGCGGGCTGAAGGGGCAGAGAAAACAGCGGCTTCTTCCATCGGCGCATGGGTGGAGTCAGTACATTACCTGGACACAAATGACTGGACGGTCCTGCACTCACCCCCAGTGGTCAGTAAGGTCACCCATGACGTCCCTCTGTCTGCCTTGAGCCCTCAGAGTCCTCTGGACTCCTGACTTCCATGATCTGAAGGCAAACACTCCAACCACTGTCCCCTCGTGCGCTCAGTATTTGACACGAATCCTGCCGCTAATAAATTCCACCTTGAAACTTCAGTGAACAGGGTTCTTTTTTTCTATGACAATTTTAGAATTAGCTGCATTTTCTGGAAATTAAAAAACTCACTTTGAGTCTCTGACCTGCCCACCAACGTGAAGTGACACTGGTTGAATGTGTGCGGCCTGCGTCCGGAGGTGCTGCGGCTGCCGCCCGCCTTCCCAACTCACAGCTCTCTGTGCAGACCCAGCATAGCAGGGTCCTGGCTCCCGGCCACCCCTTTCTGCTCTGTACACACGCGCCAAGGCTCCAGACGTTGGGCTGGAAGTCGCTGTTGAGACACAGAGCTCACTTCCGATAAAGGACATTGACCCTGAACTCTACGTGGGCTCTGCCACTAAGTGAGGGGACAGGGGGCAGGTGCTTTTTACCCCACCAATGATACTGGCACCCTGCGGCCTACAAGCTGACCAGTGCCTTCCTGGATACTGCCACCGCGCAGCCGTTAGGGCTTTGGGCTGGAGCCCCTGCGTCCCAGGCCGTGACCCTGGTGTACCGAGAGCCTTTCCTGGCTGTGGTCAGGAGGAGAGAGGGAGACGAGACCTGGACAGGATCGCCAGACCTCCGGGTGGCAGTATGAGCAGCCTGTGCTGAGCACTGTTGGCTTTGAGGAGGAGGGAGGCCTCCTGCCTGGAGGGGCAGGACTAGCCAGCCCCGGAGCCCGAGTCCCGGAAGCTTTCCTTCCATGTCCTGTAGGAAGCATGCAGTTGGGCCAACGTCTGGGCTTTGGCCTGAGGAGACCCAGTCAGGTTCCGCCCAGCAGGGCTGCTGTTAGCGTGTGTGGTTCCGAGCCACTGAATCCATGGTAGTTCATTACAGCAACCATGTCCCTGTCCATCATGGATTCAGAGTTCTTGCTTGGTGGCAATTTATACTTTCCTCTTCACATTGTATTTGTTTGTGTCTTGGGCTCATTCTTTTAAATTATATGTTCTCTTTATTTTCTGCATAAACACTTTATGGATTAAGGCATTAAGTCTTATCTGTTACACTTGCTACTTTGACAAATTACTACATCTTTTAACATGGATTATGGCATTATTTTTCCATGAATTTTCAATAATTTTCATGTAGTAAAATGCACTAAACTCAATTCTTCTGCTTTTCCTGTCACTTTTAATAATTGTGTATTTATCCAAGGATGAAATATTTACTTTCATATTATTTCATAAAATTAGTTTTTGCATTTAAATTTTTAATTTATAAGTTTATTTTTAAACAAATAGTGCAGCAATCTATATTTAGCTATTTTTTCAATTAGCCAATCCTGTAAATACAATCTTGCCAATGATCTCTTCAGTTTATAGTTTTAATTTATTACATCCCAAGTGATCTACAGCTTCTGAATTTTTCTTCTATATTGTTGATATTCTTGATGATCTTAGTGCTAATATACAGTTTGGGCTATTTTATTTAATATATTTTTGGTCTGCTATGGAAAATCCTCCCTCCTTCGTCTTCTTCTTACAAAATAGCCCTAGTGACTTTTTTTTTCTTTTTTGAGATATGGTCTGGCTTGGTAGTTCAGCCTGGCCCTGAGCTCAGCCTCAAACTCACATCACGGCAATCCTCCTGCCTCTGCCTCCCGAGTGCTGGGATGAACCTGGGCCCTTGTGCTTGCAAGACAGGTGCTGGAACCACTGAGCTAAATCCCTGGCCCGCCCTAGTGACTTAAATGTGTACCTGAAGTGAACTTCAGAATTGTTCTGTGAAATTGAAAAGCTTTTGATAGTTAAATTGAGGATACATTACATGTAGTATAATTTGATTATTTCTTCTTTCCAGAATCATGAAGTTCAAGATTTTTTTTAATTTCCCAGAGCATTTTAACTTTGTAGAGAGTTGCTATATTTTTTCAACTAGATTTTCACACAGTCATAAACAAGTTGTTTTATTTATGCTACAATTAAAAGATTTTTTTTTAAATTCTGAAACAAGGTATTGCTAAACTACTGTGATTGGGTTCAAACTTGGGACCCCTCAAACTTGCAACCCCCTTGCCTCAGCCTCCCAGGAGGCTATGACAATAGACACACACCACATGCCTGGATATAAGATTTTTCCACTACATTCTTACTTACTTATCACTGTGTTGACTATTTCTTTCTTTTTTTTTTTTTAAGGTTTTTTTTTGAGACAGGGTCTCGCTTTGTAGTTCAGGCTGGCCCTGAGCTCAGCCTCACACTCCCATCACAGCAATCCTCCTGCCTCTGCCTCCCGAGTGCTGGGGTCACAGGTGTGAGCCACCACGCCCGGCACTGTGGTATGTGGTACTGATTGCTGCTGGGCGTGAGTCTCCACACCCAGTATTGTATGTGGTTACTGAGGATCAACCCAGTTCCTTGCGCTTGCAAGACAGGCGCCGGAACCACTGAGCTAAATCTCCAACCCCTGTTGACTACTTCTGAAGTCCTCTCAGACTATATTGGTTAGTGAATTCTCAGTCTGTGAATTTGTAATTGCCTTTACTTCCCACAGCTGGGATTATATTTTCATTAAAGTTAATGCAATGTCGAAGCCCCACAGAGCCAGAGAGGGTCCTGGTGGCTCTTCTGTCTTGCCCAGTTTCATGAGCCAGGGTTTCTACGTGCTGCCCCCCATGGTGTGCAGAGCCCCCAGCCTGGGTCCCTCTGCACCAGAGGTAACGCAGAGGCCGCATCCACTGAGCTCCTGGGGGAGAATTTGCCCTCTGGCAGCACTGTTCTCAGCTGACTCAGTGCAGTGAGGGCCTGGTGTCCTGGATCTGTCCCTGCCTCACTTCGAATCCTGATGTCTATGCCTAGGTCACCCACCTGGACACAGCCAGAATGCAGACCTTGCAGCTGAAGGGCAGGTGGGGCCCTTGTGAAGGCAGGGTGCCTGTTTGTCTCCAGGCAGATGCTCCAGGGGCGCGTGTGAATGGCAGGGTGCCTTCCTCCAGCCTTGCAGAGCTGCATGATGCAAGTTCAAATTTGACTTCCCAAAATGAGTGCTATGGAACCTGTCATTGTTCAAAACAAAAGCAAAACAAACCGCTACCAACCTAGGGAGGGATGAAGTGTAGGGCTGGGGATCCGTATTCACAGAGCTGTGCACCCCTGTGTCCCAGAGCCCCAGTGAGCAGGGGGCAGCCCAGGGCCGTACTTCCCAGATGCCGCCCGCGCACCTTCACAGCGACCAACACGCCCTGCGCTCGCGCACTGTTATCTCTGAGTCCGAGGGGCGGAAGGCACTAAAACCTCGCTTCTTTAATCATTCAGCTGTGGAATCCCCAGTAGCTCTCGCTCTTTTCTGCCTGACTTTTTGAGCTGGCGCTTTTGATCTCTGACTGCTTTCCACATTGTAAGTCTAATCCTATATTTAAACATAATTCTACATTGCATCAAACAGCCCGATTTCAATTTCCCGTAATATGGAGAGCTGTAATAATCGACTCTCATGCACTCCTGGCTGACTTGCCATTCTCCCGTTAAAAATAAATAAGAATAAAAATGTTTAATGAAAACGAAGGTGACAATACATTTGAAAATACTCAGCAATTCAGCATCACAGAAAGTGAACGTTTAAGGCCGGTGCTTCCGAATGCCGCCCTAATTACGAGGCGGGTGCGTTCCCTCCCGCGTGCTCCTTCACATGCATAAGAGGCCTTATTCAAATGAGGGAAACCTTTGTGGCTCTAATAGAGAGCTTAGCAGAGCGGCTGCTTGTCAATGCAAATGGCAGGAAGCGCGCTCTGTGGATGCAGATTATAGTTATCCTCTTCACATGCCACACGCCTTCACGCTCTAGAAATATTTTGCTTATCAGTGAGAAGCAACGGTCAACACCTCGCACCCCAGCCCCGGAGAGACTGGCGAGCAGGTCATCAGTATGCACAGCCAGCTGGCTGCTCCGATGCCCTCCTGCCTCTCCTCACTTCCACAGCGAGCCCTGATGGGCACTTCTTACCGCCTGTCCAGTGCCAGGCAGAGCCATAGAAAGGACTCCCAGAGACAGATATGCAGCCACCCTCACTGGCTCTGAAATAAAAATTTTAAACCTTGGGAGAAACTTCTTCCTTATCTCAGTGACAGAATGTGAAAATGTGGCGCCTCAACGGTGACGAAATGTTGGACGCTGTTGCTGAAAGGGCCTGTGTCTGGTTGGCCTGTGAAGCTGTTTGCCCAGCCGGGGTCCTTGAGGCAGCTCAGGCATCCACTTTGAGAGTCACCCAATGCGCCACACCACTGAGCCTTGCAGTGAGGTCCCGATGCTCTGTGTCTCCGTCCAGCCCAGGTTCTGCGGGGGTCCAGCGGGCGGTGGTTTGTCAGCCTCTCTCCGAGGAAGGGCGCAAATCTCAGATCCAGCCTGGTTCTCCGAGGGTGCAGTTGGGGAAGAGGGCAACAGTGGCAACCCCAGGCCACTTCCTGCGCGGAGGCACTTGAAGCTGGCCTGGTTAGGGCCTGGGTCAGCAGGGCTCCGGGTGAGGATGGCAGCCCCAGCCCCAGCCAGAGCCCAGCAGTTGCAGTGTGGTCAGGCGATTGGTCAGGACCAGCTGGCTTGCCATAAGGGAATAAACGGAAAAGGAACGGATGGACAAGATAGGAAGTGTTGGAGGCGCCAAGCAATCGTGCCTTTCTGGTTTCTAGGTGTGTGTGTTGTGTGCTATGTTATGATGTGCAGTATGTGGCACCTTTGGTGTCCTGTGTGAGTGGTGTGTGCTGTGGGCATGCTGTGTACCTCGTGGATGCAATACAGGCAGCTACCCTGCAGCACATGAGATGTATTTTGCGTGTAATGTATGAATGATGGGTGTGGCAAAGACCTACAAATATGGTCACATCAAGACAAAAACTTCTTTTTTTTAGTTTTTTTTGATAGGGTCTCCCTTTGTAGTTCAGGCTGGCCCTGAACTCACTATGTATCCCAGGCGAGCCTGGAACTCATAGCAATCCTTCTGCCTCTGCCCCTGCCTCCCGAGTGCTGGGATTACAGGCGTGAGCCACCATGCCTGACAAGACAAAAACTTCTTAATGGAAAAAATATCAGTGAATTACAATGTCATTATTTTCTGCTCAGGATACAGCTTTTCGGGCCGCTCAGTGCTAAGCGACAGCACAGTGCTGTGAAGCCGCCCTGCTCCCTGAGATGGGCGTGGGCCAAAGGCCCGCACAACCTCCTGCAAGGCTGTCGATGGATTCTCACATCCCACGGTCACCAACTCGGTGCTTCCTCTGCAGGAATCTTGGCATATCCAAACATCCTCAGGCACGAGTGCCATCCCCCAAGTGAGGCTGCTAAAATAACCAACTGGATATATGCATGAAATGATACACGTTGTCTTAGTATTTTCAAGTAAAGTTTTTATTTCTAATATTTTAATTAATAACATTATTTCTAATTTTTAAAAATTACTACATTTGAGTCATCCAAGGGTGGATCATCAGTGACTGGCTAAAAATTAGTACTAAGTCTCAGCAGTTAGAGAAACACTATAAAATTACACAAAGGAGCAAGAAGGTTCTTTGTGTTTCAGTAGCTAAAGCTCTAAGGTATGCTGACGAACAACAGAAGATAGAGGCAAGACAGTCATCACAATACGGACATAAAAGTGGTCCAGGGAGCATGTTCATGTTGGTCTATGTTTGTGTAAAACATCTGGAGAAAGAGACGAAATCAACATCTGCTGCTTGAACAGCAATGTGGATGGAAGACTGCTGACCACGCTTAACTTTTTCTTTTTGAACTAAATTACTGGTTCAATCTACGAATTCTATACATATACATAATCAAATGTTATGATGAATATTTACATTTTAAAAAATTACTACAGCGAGACACATCACCAGCAGCCCTCAGCGCAGCACTCCCGCTTCAGGCACGCCCATCCCATAGCCCTCCATACTCAGTGCTTCCGGTCCTTTTCATAACATCCTTTCACGGCTGCCTTGACATCCTGAATTAATTTAGAACAACTTACAGCATTTCTGTCAAATAAAATATGACTGTGTCCTCGTGCACCACCTTAGTCCCCAGGTCCAGCGCAATGCAGCTCCTGGCTCTTTCCCAAAGTCCAAATGGCCACGGAAGGGTCCTCACAGGCCTGGCTGAGCCAGGTGCGCAGGGCCGGGCCGGCTCACGCTGAAGGCAGCATAGGCGCAAGTTCATGCAATGTTCTCACGAACAGCCGTGTTCTTCCTTCAATGCCACTTAAACACCCAGATTGCCTGAAAATTACATTCATTATTTTGAATACCCTGCCCCACAGTGAACCCTTGAGTTACAACCAGCCTGACAGACGAACTTGGGTTATGGCCAGAATTTTAATTTAAGTCTTGAGTTATGACTCGAATGCCAGCCACTTTCAGATGGTCTCGGATACAGATTTAACCCTTGGAGAGTTCTGAAGGAAGATGATGTCAAGCTTTCCTGTGTGGGTTGAACTGAAAGAACTTGTCATGTCCCTGTAAGGACACTGAGATCTGTCTGAGTACAAGAGAGAGACTTGGAAGGCTGTGTGGAGGAGCCTGAGCTGCTGACAACTTGAGTTACAACCAGCCCTCAGAAATGACCTGAGTTTGTAAGTTAAGGGCCCAGGGCAACTAGAGCTCTGGTCATCTCACTCCAGTGGATTCATAGCATCTCATTGCGGATTAAAACTGCAGCCTCTGCTCACGGTCTCTGTCCTTTTAGGTTACAGCCTCCCTTGTTCAGATGTTGAGAAGACTAAGACCACAGTTTGAAAAGCTGTTTGTCCAACATGTCACCTAAGCAAGGTTTATCTACCTCCCACTACTAGATGTCCTGAGTTCACAAGAGCTAAACTATGTTTATTTGGATGAAGGAGCCCCACCTTTGAAGTTCAGAGGAGGCTCTGTGGCCAGTGCTGGGCCAGGACCTTCCATCTGGGTGCCACCCAGTTACTCCTCATAACACTTCTCATTTGCAATGCAGATCAGACCACAAAGCCGAGGGCTTATAATCTAAATGCAATGACTCATGAGACAGACACAGAAGATGAGCCACGTAGACATTTTTCAGGAAAGCCAGTGTGAGTGTTGTTGTCAGGAGACTCCAAGTGGCCTTGGAGTCCAGTCCCACTGCTCTGTGAGCCCTGCCTTTGTCCATTCCATTTGACTCACAACCCATGTTTCGTGTAAATCAAGAATAAAAAGAAAGTGTTCCTTCACAGTGAAACTGGGCTCTATCTGTAAGATTCGCCAGCGCACAGGCTGCACGTTTAGCTGCCGCTCTGTCCTGCCCCTTGGCATAGTGAACCTTCTGACCAAGGTGTCTGGGACACAGCAAATGTTCCGTGCAGCACCTTGGAGCTTCTCCTGTGTTTAATCACTGGATGACAGCTTGGAGGGGACCCCAGAGCCAGCCACAGGACCACTCTGTGGTCCACTTTGTCATAGAAGTCCTGGGGTCGGCAGAGAGTGGATTGAACACTTGATGCTAACAATTTCCTTTGACCACGTCACTGACCACAGTGGACATGTGTCCACCAGGAAGTCCACAGCACTGCTCGGTGAGGTGGAGCCATCAGCCCTGGGAGGATCTGAGCCTTTGCAGGAAAATGGAAGCAGCTGGAAACCATGTTAAGAAAAATAATCAGACACACATGCTTCAGTATTGAATGGTTTTTCTTATATGGGTAAAAATAAAACGAAAGATGGAGGTGGTAATGGAGAGATAGACCCTTAGCAAATGGGAAGAGGGCCAAGAGATGGGCAGTGGGCAGAGGGGGCGAGAAGGGGGCGCAGGAGTGAAGGTGGGTCATGGATACGGGCCAGCTCCCCAGGAGAGACTGGGACTAATCAAAAGGAAAATAAAAATCATACAGACAAGAAGTGATGGCCCCAGAGCACAGATCTTGCCTCTGGGGAGCCTCACAGGGTAGGACAAGGACTCACAGTGGGGAGACTGAGGCAGCCATGTGCGCCAGGGTGCCACGCTGGCTGTGCTCCAGGAAGTGCGGCCTCGCATCCACACCTGTCTGCTGAGGAGGAAATGTGCTCTATTTTGCTTAACCAGCTTTCATTTTTAACTTCTCTGGGAAAACATTTCATTATGTTAAAAATTTTCTATTTGATTGAACCTGTTTAACTGCAAGTGGGCCCAGTCCAACCCAGAGGCCTGAGACTGACCAGCGGGGTCTTTAAATGGCCCTGACACAGTAATCAGTGACCGGAAACCTCCGGTAAATGCATCGAGCATTTAGTTTATCACTGAACCTACAAAGGATTCAGTAACAAAACAGAGGAAGGGAAGACCATCCTGCCAGGGGCCAGTTTCCAGACCCAGCCCACGGCCCAGTCCACTGCTCCCGCAGTGCGCGCCACAGCAGCACCAGCCCTGCCTGGGCTGCCCGGGCCGTGCTCTAGAAACACACTCACCCCGTGCAGTGCACGCCTATGAGCCACCGACGCACACGGCAGAGCCGCCAAGGTTGCTTCCCCGGGTGATCAGGGCCCACTAAAGCGCGAGCAGCGACAATTCCTGGGGCTCTTGCTGGGGTCCGAGGACCTGAGCCTTCCACCTGTCCTGTGCAGTGTGACTCTGTCCACCTCTCCCATGTGTTCTGCCGTGGGACGGAGAGTCCTGGCCAGGCTGGCACTGCTCTGCCCCGGAGGCTGTGCCGAGAGCTCCTGATTTAGACAGCACTGTAGCCTGTAGGTTGGGCTTTGTTTGGAACTAGACCTTTGGGGGACCTGGAAGAACATCTTTGAATCTGGGGTGGGTGTGAATTGCTGGGGGCAGAACATGGATGGTGATAGCAGAACTGCCAAGTCTGGTCCTTGGCCTCTGCCCACCCTGATGCAGACACCTGCGTCCACCTCAGGGCACCCTGGCCATGTCCGTGTGAGCTCGGCAGGCCTTTGGCTGGGGCCGGTCAGCTGCGTGAGCCTTTTCAGAACCGAGTGTCCTCTGCAGGACAGACAGGAAGGCTGCTGAGGAGCCCTTACTGGGCTGGAGGGCAGCTGGGTCTAGCAGTCTCTGTGAGGCCTGCAGAACTTGGCCCTGCAGCCGCAGGCTGCCTGGAGGGTGAGAAGCATTGTTCTCAGCTGACCTTATGCCACCTTCATGTGGGTCTGGGCCAAGGACCCAGACAGATGTCTAGACTTCAGCTCTTATTCAAACTGTACATGTGAGCAGTGTGCAAAGCCTCTCCAGAAGCAAACGCAAAGCTCACATCCGTTTATATAGTTCAGCAGCAGCTGCCAAGGCCATGCGCTTTTCCAAGACAGTTCATGTGGGTGTGGCTGCCGCCATGGCCAGTATCACTCCACAGCGATAGCAAAGCCAAGTCCAATTGCACTCAGCTCGATATTTCTTTAAATTCCTTCAGACTTTGCACCACACTGCTTGCCTCCATGGCCCATTTGGGGTGCCCTGTGAGCAGGAGCTGGTCCTGGGGTTCACATAGCCCAGAATCCAGAGCTCACGGCAGAGGCCTTTCTGTCTGGCCTTGAGTTGCATTGGGTAATGAGCTCGTGGAGCCGACAGGCGCATCCTCTGCATCCTCCACGGCCCTGACAGGAGACTGAGGCATGACAGTTGTATCCCAAGTTCTGGGGTGGCTTATTCAGCAGCAAGAGTGGCCAGCGCACACTCATTCCGGCCCGTCTAGGTGCACACACTTACCCTGCCAAGTGTGCGCTCTTCGGTCTCTGGTGAGGGGCCCAGAAACCCGAGCACCCTGGCTCTCAGCTGCGCTCAGGTCTGAGCCCTGCCCCCACGTGTAGGCCAGCCCTTGTCTGACCAGACACTGCTGCTCTGCCACAAGCACAGACCGGGTTGGAGTGTCACCCATTCTGAGGGCTCCACCTGTCATTCTGTAGTGGCCTGGGAGTGACCAGTGCAATATTAAATACAAGCAGACAAGGCCTTAGCTACAAGTGCAAGTACTAGAGGAAAACTTGGAGTGATGGAACTGCCTCCCCAGGGTGAAGGAATGGACTCAGGACTTGCAGTGTGTCTCTCAGAGCCCAGGGACACTTGGTTTCTAGAGGGCAGGCAGAGGCTGCGTCAGCCCTGCACACAGCCATGCTCTGTGCAGAGAAGGTGTGCTTAGCCTGCTCGGGGATGTTGGCTGTTTGCAGCTCTGAGCTGCCATTTGTTTTTTCCAGTCTGACTTCCTCAGACTGTCACAAGGAGTTCCCAGGCTCAGAGCACGCTGTGCCACCGGTTGTGACCAGGATCCCAGACTATCACCCAGCTTGTTATGCTCACACCCAGATTATCACCAAAACCAAGAGCTGAGGGCCACCCTCAGCAGGAGAGACACCCAGCCCAGGCCTGCACAAGCTCTCTGCTCAGCTCTGGCTGGGGCAACTCACCAGAGCGTCCCAGGGCACAGAGCCAGACATTTGTTAGCGGAAGCCTCACTTCAGAGGCACTCAGGGCTGGATCCCCACAGGCAGTGCCATAATCCTCAAGTTCAGCAAACCTGTTCATACGGAGTCCACATCATCAACAGATAAACATGCTTTCATCTCAACCAGAGATGAAAACTGAAAGATACACATGATGGGAAGGAGGACCCTGAACCACTGGGTCTGAGGTGGAAAGGGAGGGTACAACCTGGAGTGACCAGCAGCCCAGCGGGGCAGAGTCCTGGGCAGACACCCACAGCACTACCATGCCCCAGTTGGACAGTAGGACTTCCTTTCACCGGGAGCTACAGGCTTTGAGCACCAGGACTTCCTGTCTGGAGATGCCACAGGTAGCAAGATGGTGGGCTCACGAGGAGGCATGCCAAGCCTGGCCAGGCTGCTGACTGGGGCCCTGGGCTATGCTCCTGTGCATGGATGGAGCCACAGTCATGGAGCCTTTGCGGTGTCCCCAGTTTGTCCCATAGAGCAGCAGAGAGGCTCAAAGACTCACTTGAATTTATCATATATAAAACATATCTACTATACATGTGTGTATATGTGTATACAGTTGTTTCCGAACCAACAGGTCTGATGTCTGCATGAAGAAAGAAAACATGGCTTGTCTGAAACAAATCACCTCTGCTTTGTGCAAACAGGGATGGCAGATTTCCCTAGTTCTTCCCGATCCTGGATTGGATGAGAAGTTTTGCAAGCATCTCATGAGGTGACAGCTTGGTCCCAGGGCGCAGCACTCAGAAACGGCACTGGAGAGGTGAGAGGGCTCTGAGCTCAGAGGGACTGGCTTCTGCGGGGTTCACAGCTTCGCTAGGACTGGTAGCTTGGTTGGAGGGTGCTCAGTGGGAGTGCTCTGCCCCCACTTCCCCACCCTTTTTGCCTCGGTTGCCATGAGGTAACCAGCTGTGCCCCACATGCCCTCTGCTTCTCCAAAGGCCCAGACACTACAGAACCCATGGACCAGACCTTCTGAAGCCAGGAGCTGGAACCAGCCCTTCCTCCAACTGCCTTCATCAGAGATTCTATCACAGCAATGGAAAGCTAAATAACAGAGCGAGGAGCAGGGATGAGGTCCTCCGGCTCCCCTGTCGGACCCCACCAGCAGCCACGACCAAGGATGGTCCATGTGTCAAGCTGCACCCTCAGGGGGCGCATCCTCCAGGTGGCACATCCTCCGGGTGGTGGTGCATCCTCAGGGTGGTGGTGCATCCTCAGGGTGGCGCATCCTCAGGGTGGTGCATCCTCAGGGTGGTGCATCCTCGGGGTGGTGGTGCATCCTCAGGGTGGTGGTGCATCCTCAGGGCGGTGCATCCTCAGGGTGGTGCATCCTCGGGGTGGTGGTGCATCCTCAGGGCGATGCATCCTCAGGGCGGTGTGCTGGGAGGTTGGCTTTGGTGGGAGGGGTGGTGAAAGGTGCTGTGTGCCTTGCTCCAGCTTTGGAGCTGTCCTGCTCCCTGCAGTGAGATGTCATCCCTTGTCTTCCCTAGAGGTAACCGGTGTGGCTGCCCAACCTTGGGTGCTGATCCTCCAGAGCTGTGGGCTAATGAACCTCTCTTCTTCCTGAGTACCTGTCCAAGGTAACCATGGTGATGGGAAGCTGACAGTCAGGAAAGGAAGTTTCCGGAAAAGTCAGTGCCTTGGTCCAACATTGGCACAAGAGCTAGGACTGTGGGTTGTGTGAGCTGGGCCCATCCGGTGCTCAGCTGAGCACACCAGGCAGGAAGCCTGCATGTTTCAGGGAGTGACCACAGCTCCATGTCCCCAGGAAATGGGGACAGTGTCTCAGCCGTGAGGTTGCCAAGGAGCGACATGCCAATGTGCCACACCCACTCCCTGTGCATACGCCACAGAAGGCTGCAGATCGGCCACAGCCAGCTCTGAGGGGAAGAGCAGGGCCGGAACGCCCACAGGGCCACGTGGAGGGCACATCCTGGGCTGCACCTGTGGCCCCAAGTGCAGCACTGCAGCACAGGCCGTGAGGCACCTCCATTCCTCAGGGACAAGACACGTCTACAGCCTCTTGTGCCCCTCGCTGTTCAGCAACATGAGCAGAGTCCCACACAGATGGGTCAAAACTCAAAGGAGCCTGCTGGTTGACACCAAGGAGGGAGGAGAACACATGGGCTGAGCAACACGAGGGGTTTCTGCCCCGCTGGGCTGCTCACACAGCGTCCAGGAGAGGCCAAAGTCAGGGCAGAGTTGGACACGCGTGCCCCATGCCTGCTATGCACATGTGTTACACATGGGCCCTCGGGGCAGCTCACATTGCAGCACTGGACCGAAGCAACAGGGCCAAGGCCTACAAGGACTTCAGAAAGCATGCCTGTGTCCTGGGATGGATGGGCCACCTGGAAACTAACATCCAGGTGGTCCTCCTGGTGTCCAGTGAGGGGCAGATGCCCCAGGTTGTGCCCTGAATTCCCATATAGAAAAAGCCAGGGTGAGCAGGGCAGCAAGAGTGGCCTGGCCCCCCACCCAGGGACACGGGGCCCTTGTCCTAGGTACGTGGCTTGTGACCCAGAGAACTCAGAAATGGTGAAATGGCTGCAGCTGTGGAGGGCACTCGGAGGCATGGCATCATGCCCAGGGATGCCTGTATCCACAGCACTTCCTTTGATGTTTCCAGGAACCCGTCATGTGGGCCAAGTGTAAACCTTCCCAGGAGCCAAGGGCAGCAAGACCCAAAGCTGTCCTCATTCTTAGATGGGGGTCCCTCAGGAGTGGCAAGTCCAGCTTCTGGACTGGGCACGCAGGCAGGTTCTGCTGGGCCTGCAGAGCCCTGTCCTCCGGAGAGCGGGTGGATGGAGCAGCAGTTCGCGGCCGTCCATCTGTCACCCTGAGGAGACATTGGGACTGAATCACAGCAGAGAAGTGGGTGGCCCCGCACAGGCCTCCTGGCGAGCACGGATAGTTTTAGGAGCCTGTCAGGAAATTCTGTGGCCCCAGGCCCAGGGTAACTTCTCATTTCCCGGCCTGTTATTGATTTTGCTATGAAGAAAATAATTTACTATTGTTGCTTAAGGTGTCACAGGAAGAAACAATCCCCCACCAAGTTTTGTGGCTCTCAGACCCTCGTGCAAATGCACCTCCGATGACCAGGGCACCCCACCCACATGGGAAGGTGTTTGCTCTGAAAGGTGCCTGGATCCTGATGAGACATGGCATGCTAATCGAAAGCACAAGTAAACTGAAAATTAAATTTAAAAGCTGATAATTTAGTCTCTTCCTCGGCAGGAGTGATGGCTTTCATCTGCGCGCAGACCGGCGCTGCTCGGGGTCAGCGCGGCGCAGCCGCCTGGCCTCTCCCAGCGCCCGCGGAGCTGATTAATTTCTGGGCTCCGAGCTCTGTCTTCCCCAGCTCAGTGAGCAACTTCATTTCGGCTGATGAGTTCAAGTAGGGGTCAGAACAATCCTCATTTCTGACAATCCCACGAAATGGGAATTAATTTTATGAGTTAGTGCTGCTGTGCGGAGAGCGGAGGCGGGAATAGGCGGAAGTTAACAGAGGCGGCAGGAGGCCCCATGGACCGGCCAGATGCCCAGGGAAAGCGCTGGCGTGGCCGTCAGCGTGGAGGGTCAGAGACACTCGGGCCAGCCGTGGCCAGTACAGAAGCGCTTTGCCCAACTTCTGTTCCCAAGGTTCACATGAAGAGCGTGCCTGAAAGCTGGCAGATAAGGGCCATATGGAAGATCAGACCATCGCAAAAACAGCATTTTAAAAAGACGTTTAGAAATTCACAAGCAAACATCATGCCAGAAACTGGTCAAACGCCACCTTCGTGGCTGGGAGCACAGAGCACATCTCCGCAGATTCCTCCGGTTGCCCAAGAGACACCAGGCTCTCAGCGCCCACAGAGGCCAAGAGCAGGAGATCTGCAGTGTGGGAGGCCCAGCCAGGCCAGTCCGTGCAAACCTGCGCCGGCAGGACCGCAGAGCAGACCCTCAGTTTGAAGACCCGGGCTCTAGCGGGGTCACTGAGTCAAAATGAGGCTGTTGAAGTGGGACCCAGACCCGCCTGGGATTCGGGCATCACAGGCGGCTCATGAGAATCAAAGACGGAGCCTCCATTCTGTCACGCTGGTCCTTGTGGGGCCGGAGCCTTGAGCCTGTGTGGTGTCGCCCCGGAGACACACGAGCCCACCCGTGTCCAGCAGAGCTGGGACTTCGCAGCACTGTCCCTAACGGACAGTGAGGTACAAAGTAAGCAGACATTGTGAATGTTCAACAGGACTCGTGGCCTGTGAAGAACAACAAGCTTTGCTGGGAATAAACTCACATTATTTGTTACATCAGGCAGCAGGAAGCATGCCTCAGCCCCGGTGAGGTCGGGCCACCAGGAAACTGGGGGCACTGGGTGGGGCGGGGGAGGTGGGCCAGGCTCTGCCCACGTGGCTCCTATGTCTTGGTCTTGTGTCCTAGGGATTTCAAACATACAGCGGGGGACAGCCAACAGGGAGCCGACACAGGAGAAGCAGGCTGCCGGGTCCTGGGGACCTGGACTACTGCTCACCCGACAAGCAATGCTTTCCAGTTCTATTCATCTTCTTGCATCTCAGACTTAAATATTGCATGTTTTCTTTTATATGGGAAATCTAAAACATATATAAATTGTAAGTAAAACAAAGAAGAGGTGACGAAGAGCTAGGAAGTAAGCTTTAGGCACCGAGGAGGGGGAGCAGGGAGGGAAAAATGGGCGATGACTGTGATGGTTGAGGTGTGACAGAGGCATAGGCCACCTCCCACACAAAGCCCACCACCCCGGAACAGAAACAGGAACAAATTCTTAAGAATGAGACTAAAGAAAAAAGAGCAGAATTAGAAAAGCCAGCTCTAGACAACCGGGAGACCCCTAGAGAACTGGGGGTCACCCACGCAGGCTCCAAGTAGGGCCTGCCCTGTCCAGTCCACAGTTTCGGTGCCTGCTATCTTGTGCCTGAGTGCTTGCTGTGTGCCCACCAGTATGTGTGCCCCTAACTGTGGATGTGCACTCTTGAAATGAGTTCCCTCCGGGGACAAATGGACCCATAAGCTAATTGGTGATGGGTCAAAGGCAGTAGGTGTGCAAAGAGTTCTGTGCAGGTCACGTTGTGTGTGCATTTACCCCCCCCCCCCAGCTGCTTGTTGACACTTGAGCATGGTGCAAAACAGAGGCAGGATGAGAATGTCTTTCATCTGTATCTAGAAATAAATTGTGAAAATCACTGAAGTTTCAGGAAGCTGCAACTTGCGAAACAATTGCAACTGAGGTGCTCTGTAACACCAGGCTGCATGTCTGTACTAGCTGCACCATCTGCGGGGGGTGCCTTGTGACTGGCAGGGCAGCCACAGCCGTCCACACTGATTTCACCCCCACACAACACAGCCACAGGGGTCCCGAGTCTGGACAGCACATGTGCAGCCAGGGGCCAGGGAGGACTCCCTGGACAGGTCAGGCTTCAGGCAGGAAGCCAGAGGACAGGATGCTCCTCGACTGTCTGAGAAATAGAAGCTCCAGAAAATCATCTTCATAAATTTTTCAGAAAGCCGAGCTCTGTCAAGGACCAACTCTTTACGGTTTTTGGAGCTAGTCAACGTGTTCTCTTTGAAAAACTACATTGTAAATGTTCCAGTGTCTTTGCTCTACAAAATAAAGAGATGCCAACAGCATTTGGACACGTAGATCCTTCTGTGTAATGTCATGTATCATGAAAGCCAAAGATTTCTCCTTGTGGAGCCTGTTATTTCAAAACACTTAATAGCTAAAACAAGAAAGTCGGGGTCTGTGGGCCTCTGGTGTCTTGCTGAAAGCTACACGGGCGGGAGCTCAGGGAGAGGAGAGGCACAGGACAAGGCAGAGCCTCTCTCTGGAAGAGTCTGCAGGGAAAGAAAAGACCCACCTCCGGTGCTGCATAATCAGGAGCAAACTAAATTAAAAGCGCTTCTTCCTCTCCGGCCCGTCCCACCGCCAGTGACTGGTACGTGCCAAGCCCCAGGCCATTGCTGTCAGTGGGTGACAGTCAGATTATTCTAGCCCAGGGCACATTTTATTTACATAATTGCTCTTTGGGCAAATTCCTCTACTTTTCTGCAGAAACTCTAGCTTTTTATTGAAATCATTCTCAAACTCCCACTCCCCCTTCTATGGTTCATATCCCTGAAAAATAATTACCAGCTTTGATATACAAGAAATCGTTACCCACTGATTTAGATAATGAAATAATATAAACTGCAGCAAGATGTTCTATGATTCTTACATACTTCCTGCTGTCTCTAACATCATTTAATGACTTTTTGATTTTCGTTGTAAAGTTAAAAAATACTTCGGATTTGAAACATAGCAGAGACATCAGTGATCAGAAGCAAAGCAGCATTTTATCTTATTTTGTGCACGGTGGCGAGGCAGATTTTAAAAGCGAGGTCTTCAAAGGCAGCCTGCAGTGGTTGCTCCTCCTAATGAGAGTGGGCAGCGGGTCCAAGCGCTCGTTGCTCGCCCTGCCGCTCACCGCCCTCCGTCCCACGAAGCCCGTCTGACTGTCTCTGGAGAAGCTCATGTATCAGCTCCTCTCTCTGTCATCATTTCTGCCTTCAGAGTATACGTAAATGATAATCGAGTGAGAGAAAGAGAGCTATTGGGAAGGGAATAAAGGGACTATTAAATGCTCAGGTGTAATGAGATTCTATGTCTCTGGTGGACAGTGTCACTTAAACTTCTAACATGCTTTCTTGTGGGGGTAAAAGTAACAGAGGTTTACCTGTCAAATCTCCAATAGCCCTGCAAAGCACGGAAAGATAAGCCAAATACGCTTGTTAGACTGTTGGACAGAGAAAACTTTTCCCTGGGCAGTTCAGTGACCAGGCACATGAATTTAACTTAGAAAATACAGGTTAATAGGAGATTATCTACAGATTCTGAGTGATCACCAGTTCAGAATAACCTCCTGCCACAGTAGCTTACTCAGGGTCTTCAGAGCCTGCCTCTCGAGCCCACCAGGCCATTACTTCCCAGCACCTCGCCCATCCGAGGTGAGTCACCTCCTCCGTCCTCCCCACCTGAATGTTGTCCATTCCGGGCACCTGCTCTCATCCTGTGAGGTCAGTGACATCACCCCACTTCCGGGCTCAACTTCCTGTTTTGTCCTCCTTCCCTCAGCCCCACAGAGCCTCACGATCCGCTCGGCCGCCTTGTTTCTCCGCTCCTGCCCTTGATGAGGAGGCGTGTTCACCCCAGGCTGCCAGTGCACTGTCCCCTCCCTCTGCCGGCTCTGGGCCCGGTGGTCTCTTCCAGGCTCTGCATCTCCCCAGAGCTTGGCACACCCCTCCCTGGTTGCCAGGGGAGTGCCTGTGCAGTTCGCCTGGCCTCCACGCCACTCGGACGCTCCGTCTCAGAAACGCTGACGATAAAATCAAACTTTGGTCCCTCAGCCCCCATGCTCCGAGAGCGCCCTTCTTAGAGATAAGGTGGTGTCCTGTTCTTTCCGTCCCCTCACCTCTTCGTCGTGGTTTCTTTTTTCTTGGTAGACGTCTGCTGTTTCTTCATGCATTTGTGATTGATATTGTTTCCCTACATTTTTTGTTAGCAAGTTCATTATTGGTGTGCATGAAAGCTGTTGATCCCATATCATTATTAATTCTAGGAATCTTTTGGTGAAAGTTTCAGAGGATTTTTCTGAGACCAGGTCTTAACTACGTAGTTCAAACTCAGCTTGACCTTACCTATGTAGCCCAGGCTGGGCTCAAACTTGCAGCAATCCTCCTGTCAGCCTCCTGAGTGCTGGGACTACAGGCAGGTGTGCCCACGCCCAGCATGGATGTTCTATGTAGAGGATTATGTCATCTCTGAGTAACGATAAGTTGGCTCTTCCTTTCTTATTGGTGACCCAGCCACTTTATGCTTTTGTCTGGCTCTAAACTGACTCCGCCAGTCTAATGTAGCTTGTGGCAACCACATACCTAGCATGCCCATGTGGTGATGACCCATGTGGTAGCTGTGTAGTGCGACAATCAAATGGCCTATGTGCCAAAAAGTTATCTTGTGAACCCTTTCAAAAGGTTTCAACTTACAAAAATGTTTTCCAAAAAATACGGTTTTTACCATAAAAAAATATAGCTTGCCTACCAGAGGACTAGTACCTGTTACTCGTACACCTTATAAGATTAGCCCATGTTGGTGTCAGACTCCCCATGCCGTGAAAGGTGAAGCCTCTGGCTGATTTTCTGCTCGGTCTTCTGGCTCCATGCTCTTGGGCTGTGCCCTGGGTACACACAACTGTCTGTGACCATCATTCTGTCTACCCAGAGTACCCTCTTGGTTCCCTGGATGTATCAATCTCCATGAGACCTGGCTTGCTTTCTTGTCTGATTGCTTTGGCTAATGTTTCAAAACTACATTGAACAAGAATAGTGATAATGAGCATCTTTGTCGTACTTCTGATTTTAGAGGGAAAAATTCAGTGTATCCTGATTGTATTATGGTTTGGCCACTGGTTTATCATAAAAGGCTTTTATCAGAGTGAGATAAGGTCCTTCTACACCTACTTTCTTCAGAGTTTTAATCACGAATGCTCAAATTTTGTTAAATGTTTTTTCTGCATTTATTGATATAATCATGCAGGTTTTCTCCCAGTTTGTTTGTGTGATGTATTATATTTATTGATTTGCATATATTGAACCATTCTTGCAGCCCTGTCCCTTCTGATGATTTGTTGCATTCTCCTTGCCAGAAGCTCACTGAGGACCTTGGCATCAATGTTCAGTAAGGAGGTTGGCCTGTACTTTTTCTTTTCAGTTGCATATTTGTCTGGCTTGGGGTCAGAGGGATGCTGGTTTCCAGGAATGAGTTTAGAGACACACCTCTTTTAATTTTATTGGAGGATCTGAGAGTTATTGGGGTTATAACCTACTTAAAGGTTTTGTGGCACTCAGCAGCAAATTGTATCAGGCCCTGGGCTTTTCTTAGTTAATAAATGATTTTTTTTTAAATTTTTAATTACTGACTTAACTGTATTGCTTATTATTGAACGGTTAGAATTTTAATTTAGCTTTGGTAATTAATATAAGAATTTTTCATTTCTTCATGATGTTCTAATTTATTGAAGTTCAACTTTTCACAGTAGGTACCACCTTCTGAAGTTTAATGGTGTCCATTGTGGTTTTGCCTTTTTCATTTGTAATTGCATTGATTTCCTCCCTCCCCCCTCCCTCCCTGACTCCCTCCTTCCCTCTCCTTCTCTCTCCCTCTCTCTCAACTTTGGCTAGGAATTACCTATTAATTTTCAAAGAACCAGCACTTTGAATCATTTAATCTTTGACTTACTTTTTAGTCTCAATTTCATTAACATCCACTCTGATATTTATGATATTCCCCTTAAACCCATGTGGTAATCATCTAACATCCCCTTAAACCATGTTTAGGTTTAGATTTTATTTGTTAGTGTCACAAGTTCATCATTAGATTATTTGAGTTGCTATATTTTTCTAACGTGAGTACTGATTACAAGAAGCTTCCCTGTGAGGACTACTTTCACTGTGCCCTGTAGGTGCTAGTGTATTGTACTGACATTGTCATTTGTCTCCAGAAATTGTTTAAATTCTTTCCTGATTTCTTCTGTGACCCACCAGGTGTTCAAGAGTGTGCTACAAAGTTTCCAAGTTTTTATAAATTTTCCATGGCTTCTTTTGTGACTGGCTTCTAGATTCAGTATACAACAGTTTCCTAGTAAACAGGCCGTGACTTCAGTTCTTTAGTATTTCTTTAAGCAGTCTCTGTGGATTAGAACGTGGACCATCTTGGAGAAAGTTCCATGTAATGCTGAGAATACATATCCACTTGTGGTGAGGGTAGAGTGTTCTGTGGATATCTATTAAGCTCATTTGTTCAGAGTTGTGGGCCAGCTCAGCTATGTCTTTGCTAATTTTTGGTTGATTTGTTTCTTGTATAAGTAGAATATTAAGTTCCCCCACTACCATTCTGTTGGGGTTTTGATCTTTCGTGTCCACTGGTATTTTTTTATGATGGGCTGTTTTAAGTGTTCCCCATTTAGTGCATATATATTTACAAGTGTTTTCTCTTCCTGTGGGATAGCTCACTTAAATAGTACTATGTAGTTACTTCTTTGCCTCTTCTGGTCAGTTGGAGCTTGACATTTAATTGAGAGTAAAATTTCTATTTCTACTTGGTTTCAGGGTCTCAGTGCATGAAATATGATTTTTCATCTTTTTATTTTTAATCTGTAAATGTTTTTTATTAGGCTAGTTTTTTGAATGGAAAAGATTTTAAGAGTCTCATTTTTGAACCAATCCACTAACTTGGGTTTTTAATTGGGGGAATTGAGGCCACTGATACTGAGATATTATTGATACTGATTTATTGTTATCACTGCATTTTTTGCTAATGATTTATTTTTATTTTTTAAAAATATACTTCCTTTGTTTGTATTCATTCTATCTAAATTTTTGGCTTTGTTGGCTTTGGTGACTCTGTGTAGGACTTTTTTTGCAGTAACAGGGATCGAACTCAGGCCCTTGTGATTCCAAGGTAGGTGCAGTATACTTGAGCTAAATCCCTGGCTCCGGTGTGGGACATTCTTGAGCAGTTTTTGTAGTGCTATTTTGATTTTCATATATCATTTAAATTGCTCTTTCTCATGGAATGTCCTTATTTCTCCATTTATTTTAAAGAGAGTTTTGCAGGATATATTAATCTGGTTGGAAGTTATTTGCTTTGGGGATTTAAAACACTTTTGCCTTAAGTTCTTCTAATTTTTAATGTTTGTTTTGAGAAGTCTCCTGTAACCACAACTTTACTTTTTTTGCTTTTTTTCTCACAGCTTTTAAGATTCTGTCTTTTAGTTAGACCTCTAATATTTTGAACAAGATGTGTCGTGGGGAGCTACGTTTCCATCAGTCAGTTAGTGATCTGTAAGACTTGCCCATTTGTATGTTGAAATTTTTCCTCATACCTGGAAATATTTCTATTAGGATTTCTTTTCTGTGGAAAAAGTTTTTATTTTATATATGTTGTCTTCTAGTTTCTGTCTTCACTTAAGATAAACTTGGTCTTCTAAGAATCATCTAGTAGTTTTTAGATGACTCTTTCTTGTTCTCTTACCATTTTTAAAGCTTCTCTGAATAACTTGTCTCAATTTACCATTTTTCTTTTATTTCAGAACCTGTATCTTTACATTGGTCATTTCTATAAATTATGAATTCTACACAGGTTTTTTTATTCTGGTATTTCTCTCTGGCATTTTTGGTGGAGAATGTCTTTGGTAAATTAGTTATTCATATTGAGAACAATCTTGGTCAACTCTTCCAATTTTTTGTTTCTCCCCTGATCACACCGGTCAGTCTGTATGATAATTCCACGAACTTCTGAGTCATGTCCTCGTCGAACGCACCACATTTCGTTACCTCTTCTTCAGTCAATTCACAAGCTATCCAG
This sequence comes from Petromus typicus, assembly GCA_004026965.1. Classification (NCBI taxonomy): domain Eukaryota; kingdom Metazoa; phylum Chordata; class Mammalia; order Rodentia; family Petromuridae; genus Petromus; species Petromus typicus. The sequence continues at coordinate 128,252 of PVIR01000552.1, forward strand.
CATCTGCTTTCCTCCCCACTCATGCCTCCTGGATCTGCCTTTAGGAATATTGGGAGGCTTTGAGCCGCTGGTGACTTTTTGTCTTTCATCTGTGTGTGTGTGTGTGTGTGTGTGTGTGTGTGTGTGTGTGTGTGTGTGTGTGTTTGTGTGTTTTGGATGCTGGGGCTCAAGGTCAAGTAGTGTGAGGAGACCGTAGTTGATATAAAAATGTTTTAGGCATATTCTGCCTTCCAGTGATGAGTTCATGGCATTATTTGTCCACAGACAGCGCTCCCTCTTACAGCTATCCTGTCCTCTCTGATGTCAAAGAAGAAGGGAAGGTAGGTCAGCAAGAGGAGAGACATACTAAGTAAATGCAGTGGACGGGGTCAGACTTTGTTGGAATCATTACTTGGACTAACAGGTTCATTTTGAGGGTTTTAAGAAGATATCTGTGGACATAAATGGGATGTAGGAGGGAGGAGAAGCAATTAGAGTCTGCGGAAGGCCACAAAGGTATCAGAACTGATGACACACTTGTGCACTAGTGAGGTTCAGAAGAAACAGGAGGATAAGAGGCTAGGTAACCTAAGGAAAGGGAAAAGCATAGAGTACAGAGGACAAGATACTAATGCAAGAAGTGACAGGAAAGTCTCAGAGAGCAAAATATATTTTAAAAACCTTGAAAATAATTTTAAAAATTGGAGATACACATAAATAAGAGTATATGGAAGCTATAATGAAGAAAAGGAGTAAGGGATAGATAAGAGAAGAAACAGAAAATAACGCCTTTACCAAAGCAAAAAGAAAGAAAAGCCACATGCACAGAAAATCTGGCCGGACTCAGGTCAGACCTCCACCAGGAGGGTGTAGGAGCAGTTCCTGCGTGAGCGCTGCGCCGTAGAGCCGAGCGCCAGCAGTTGCTTCTGGCCTTCGGTGCAGTGTGTCTGCAGGGAGCTGCACTCACTGGCCTTCCATCTGTGGCAAGGGTGTCCCTCGGATCCCTCTCGCTCAGCGCACACTTGCTGTGGGCACTGTAGTCCTCCCTGTCCTGCAAGGTGACCAGCTCCAGGGATCTGAGAGGAGGCTGTGAAGTGCCTGTGGGGCAGGCAGCGAGTACTCCTTCAGCTTTTGCCACTGCTCTCTGCCTCCTGCTTCCTTTTGTATGGGGCACACCTGTATTTTGTCACCAGCAGTTTTTTTGCCCCAGTTTGATCTGTCTTTTCCTTTGCACTTCAGACCTGAACTGACCCTCCAAAATTGCCTTTTCCAGTGGCTGGCAAAATCCGAGACGATGCAAAGGCTTTCCTCAGGGATGCTGTCTCCTCGTGGGCCCTTTGAGGATTTCCTGCCCTGTCAGCTCCCTAACCACCGCCTGGATCCCGAGTGGAGAAAGTGGCTTCCCTGGCCAGAGGCATCTGTGTTTCCTTCTCATACACCTAGTAGAGACGCATGCAGCCTAGGCTTGGTTGGATCTCGATCTCGCTGCTCAGCACGAGACTACTGAGCGTGGCACACAGTCGTCCCAGTGTCTCACGCAACCCTGTTGCTCAGCACTATGTGGAACAGCGGTTTTCCTCCTCCCCTCCCTGCCTTCCTTCCCCTGTGTGGGGGGCACTGCTTCCGGGCCTAGGGCCTCTGCCCACAGCTATATTCTGCGCCCCTTTGGGTTTTGAGGCAGTCTCCCTAAACTGCCGAATTGCCCGGACGGCGTGAACCTGTCACCCCCATCCTCAGCCGTCAGAGTTGGGGTGTCAGGCATGTGCCACGCGCGCAGCGTGGCTGAAGTCTCTGCACACTCAGGCTCCCCACAGCCGGGCCCTGGCCCTCGGACAGCACTGCTGGCTCTCGGGCAGAAACATTTTAACTAGTGGGCTCTGCCAAAGCGCAGTTATCTGCACAGACCAACACCCTGAAATCTGCGCAGTTTCTGTCTTCTGTTTATCCAGAAAAGCACTTGGATTATCCTTCCGGTGGTGTTGATCAAGGGGCATTGCTTGTGGTATCATATTCTGATTTTAATTTGCAGGTCCTTCATTAGTGATGTTGGGTTCCTTTTCATACATTTCCGGCAGGTTTACTGCTTTCTGATAATTTACAAAAACTGTGTGTTCTTATCGTAACATATACAATTGTTTTTCATATAAACTATGAACTGTGACTTTTAAAAATTCACTTTGTAATTGTAGTGGTTTACAAATCGTGCTGGATTTTTTACAAACACAAAGTTGTTGAATAAAATCAGTGTTTCTCGTTCTGTTTTTGCTTCCTTTTCTTTTTCTTGTCTTCTAAGCTTTGCTCTGATTGCAGGGCATGGTTACACTGCGGGGCGAGAGCCACCTTTCCCGTGATTGTCCCGCTAGAAGAGTTACACTCGTCTTCCTGCAGCCCAATGTCACCTACAGATTGTTCTTTAACCGTTATCAAACCGGTGGCTCAGGCTTTTCTGATGGGTAGATAACGAGCTTCGTCAAGTGCCTGCTTTATATGCAACTGATAGTGACATGTTTCCTCCTTTATTAAAATGATTAAATGTATTGGCTAGTTTTTCAAATATATACTAAGCATATTCTTGCAGTGTTAGACAGGATCCATTACTCACTTTGTATACCCCCGACTATTTTGTTCAGGATCTTTGGTTCTTGTTTTTAAAAGTTCTGGTTTATAATTTTCTCTACTTATAATGTCCCTATTTTTATTTCAGGTTTTTGCTAGTCTTATAAAATGCAAACTACTTCCATTTTCTCAATTTTGGGAAGCCACAGTGTTTTTGGTGGATGTTCTTAACTACCTGTTCAGTATTCTAAACACACAGAGGATTTACCATAAGTTGACAGTAATCATGTGCCAGTTTTGATATATATATTTTATGGCTTTATCAATTTCAAGAATGCAAATTTCAAATATATGTACCTCAAAATTTGTATATCTATTTTTTAATATTTTTAGCATTTAAAATGTCATGATACTGAAAGTATACCTTCATAGTTTATAGTTGTATGTTATATTTTTATTCAGCATGGCAATCTTTGCAATGTAAAGAGAACCATTTGCATTTAGCATAATTACATAAATATTTAGAACTAAATCAATGATCCAGATGTTTGTTTTCAGTTTGTTATTCACTATTTAATTCTCTGTCTGCTCGTTTGGCTTGTGTGTGTCTAGATGCCATTCCAAAGCCTCCTGTAGTCATAGGTGGGGCTTTTCGGGGGTAGCTGGATCTGGACTGTGCGATGCTGGGATTGAGTGAAGGTAGGTCAGGGGTGTGTGGTTACTGACTGATTTGGTGCAGACCTAGGTGTGGATAATCGAGAGGCAGCCCAGGTGTGAGTGCTGCGCACCTTCAGGGCGTGTATCTGGGTAGAGTAAAAGGACAGAAAGAAAGCTGCGGCCATTCTTGCTACTGCTGCTCTACTTCACTGCCTTGCTGCTTCTACCCATCATGAATTGTTTCTCCTCTGCGATACCCTCTTCACATGCCACTCTGCCTTAGAGCCAGCCAACTACAGACCAGAGCCTCTACAAACACTGGGCCAAAATAAACCTTTTCTCCTTTAACGTTGGGTCTAGTATTTTGTCTCAGCAATGAGAAAAGTCAATTTAAAACACTGCCTTATTTTTATTTATTTTGTATATTTAACACTTTAGTTGTTTTGGAGCATTATTTACCACTTTAAATAGTTATGGCTTTCTTTAAATACTTATAGTTATTTCTGAGCTTTATCTTAGAATGCTGCAAGCCCTCTTCCATCTTTGGTTCGTGCTACACAGGCTGGGAATTTGTCTGGGTTTCGTACGTTGCTATCATTCTGTGTTTATTCTCAATTATTGCTCAGTGCTCCCGTGAAATGCCCTTGCTAAGCAGCTGAAGAACTTCCTGTCAGAAGCACCTGCTTCCTTGCCCTCCACTCTTTAAGATATATTGTCTTCTGTCTTGAGCAATTTCTGATCACACGTCAGATTAAGTCTAACTTTGGTCCTTTGCAGACAGTGCTTCGGTTTTCTTTAGCATCCTTCAGATGCAGTTCCTTCTTGGGAACCTGACTGATGTGTGAGGTGCACATCTGCATTTGCGGGATGCTTTGTTTGTGGCTCTGAGTTCACTAAGCTTCTAGAATCAGTGGGTCGATAACTTATCAGTTTAAGAAACTGTTCACTCATTATCTCTTCAAGTTTGTTTCTGTTCATTCTTTCCTTCTCTTCTGGACACCAATTATACTTTTGTGAGATTATTGGACTATCGTCCATGTTTGTACCCCGACTTTGGTGTCTCTTCTTCCTTTTCTGCTTCGTCTCCTCCATCCCTTTCATGCTGGGCACTTCCTTGGACCTGCCTTTGACCTGACTAGCAACTTCTTTTACGTTCAGTCTTTGGGGGGTGATTATTAAAGAAAAAACAGTGTCTTACTCATGAAGTAATTTTTTTTTTTTTTGAGAGAGGGTCTCGCTTTGTAGTTCAGGCTGGTCCTGAGCTCAGCCTCAAACTCACATCACAGCAATCCTCCCGCCTCTGCCTCTCGAGTGCTGGGATTACAGATGTGAGCCACCACGCCCGCACTGTGGTATGTGGTACTGATTGCTGCTGGGCGTGAGTCTCCACACACATATAGGTATGTGGTTACCGGGGAATCGAACCCGGGTCCTTGCGCTTGCAAGACAGGTGCCGGAACCACTGAGCTAAATCCCTGGCCCACTCATGAAGTAATTTGGATTAACATTCTAACATAAAATGAAGTATTCTCCAAAGAAAGAGGTCTGTATGTCAGGCAGACAAAACTCATGACACATCTGCACTACACATTTAACACAGTATAAGCTTAAAGCCTACTTACTGTGTCATTTTTATTTAGATTTGTTCTAGTTTTTTCACTTTGATTTATGGCTTTAATTCTAAAAATATCTTTCTCACCTTTTCCCAAAACGCTGCCAAATCATTCACTTATTACACCTATAACAATGTAGGTGTTTTTGCACATCTTTGCACATCTGCACTTATGATGTGGGTTCGTGTGCATGTAGCTGCTGAGCTAACTGCTCTGACTCAATTTCTTGTGTGTTGTACTCATTTACTTTCTGGCTTCATTCACAGTCTTCCTCTCATTTCCTCCATCTCGGAGTTGGGTTCCCTTTGTTTCTTGTGATTATTGCCTACTTTTGTGATCCTAGCTTTTGGTTGACAAAAGAGTAAAGAAACAAGCAAGTTATGTGCAAGAACATTCAGCATCTAGTGAGGTGGAAGGTTTCAAAAGATTCTGACAAATACAATAATTATTTGGTCTGAAGAACATTATTCCCTGCAACTTCCAGAGGTTTCCTGGAGGACGTATGTAGGTGAAAGTCAGGCTTTCACTGAAGTTCAGCCATTCTCACTCATCTTGACTCTACCTCGTCATGACTTCTCATCGTGACTCCACCTGGGCCCAAAGCAAGACTGTCGTTCAATCAGATCTACAACCACCCACCTCTGTGCATGCTGTAACCAGTCAGCAACTGACCCCACTAGTGTGTTTACACCCTCTACCATTTACTATATAAATAACTGCATTTTGCATTAAAGGCAGGACAGTTCTCGAAATGCTCCCCAGAGTCTGCGTGATGACCGCCCACTCATCCTACTGCTCCGAGTTTCCGTGACCCACAAAAGCACAACAACAAGTGGCGCCCAACGTGGGAACTGCATATAGCAGTTAAACAACAGAAGTGTGGGGGAGTGAGCCCTATTACAGGCATACCTCTTTAGTTAATGATTATATATGATCTCACTCTCTCAGCCTCGAGAAGGCTGAGTAATCTGGGAAACTCGAATTGGGTGAGATCTCCAGTCTAAAAGATGGACAGAAAATCTCAGGTTATTCTCCTTAGCCTAACCCTCAGTTTTTTCTCCATATTGGCTCTGCAACAATTCAGTGCTGAAACCCCCATGCCAAAGATGGCGCTGACCCTGTTTCTCTTCTGGGTTCTTCATTTGTTTCAGCGCCAAATGTCCCTCCTTGCCTGTTGCTAAGTCCACCCCTACCGGCTTGGCTCCTCTCAAGCCTCCACATAAACATGAGAGGTCTCACAGTAGGAAAGAAAATGATGTAACGGAAGCCCCTCCTCCAAAATGGTAACCTCCTTACAGGGCGCTGCTAACCTGTGGTTCTCAAGAGCATAGCTCCTCTGAAATGGAGGCTGCTTCTGCCTTGGATGAAAATAATGAGTTACCCCCTCCTGCCTTTTTCTCACAGTTTCCTGGTCCTAAACACCAGCTGTTACAAGATCTGTAGTGTCTGCCCCCAGCTCTTAAAAACTTCCTCTTGCCTCAGGCAATTCCTGAAGCCTCCCTTTGTTCAAGGAAGCAGCTAGCTCCTGATGCTGTGAAAGCTTTGCAAAAGGTTAACTCTGAACTTCAACGTGCCTTGTTAATAAGGTACAAACCTTCCCGTCCTTTGCTGAGGCTTGTTTTGCATCAACATCCCCAATCCCCACTGGCCTATCTGTGGTAAAACCAAGGACCTATACAATGGATACACGGGTCATCTAGCTCTCCCCATAAAAAGATGCTTGACTTTGTTACTGTTGTGGGAAAGTTCATCCTAAAATTAAAAACAAAGCAAAACAAAACAAAAATATGCCTTACCAGTCTTTGGCCCAGACCCTGACAATGTTGTGCTACCTATAGAAACCCGCCTTGTTCCTTCTCCCCTGTCCTCCAATGCCACATTCTGTGCTATGCTGAATGGGTATCAAGGAAAATGGATAACCATTATCCCAAACATAAGTTGGGACTTATGGGACAGGACTTGTGAGCTTGCTCTTAAAATTCTCTAATCATATTTCCACTCAGACTGTCCCCCTAATGCCCCACTGGTCTTCACAGATGGCAATGCTTTTGAGTACGGGTTGGTTGTAATAGATCCCAAAACAAAAAAGTAAACCCACATTTAAAATTCAGGAAACTTCTTGTGACTCTCCCCAAGTAAAAGAATTAGCGGCTATTGTGACGGCCTTAGAGTATTTTGCTGATCAGAGCTTTACAGTTGATACTTCCTCACCCTGTCCTCAAAGTATTACCAGAAAAATCTCTAGATGCCTTGCTTATAAAACACAGCAACTTTTCAGAACAAAGCAGGCAAATTGTCTGTGCATGCAGTACCTCTGACCTCTTGTTGACTCTTGGTCCCCTTCAGACTTCTGGCATAAACCCCAGAGGCTTAAAGCCCAACTCCTAGTGGCAAATGGATGTCACTCATGTTGCTGCCTTTGTCCATTCCAACGCTGACACTTGCTCTGGTTCTGCCTGTGTGACAGCAGCTATGACAAGAGAAAAAGCAAAACAAGTGATCTCCCATCTCCTTCACTGCTTCTGCACCATGAGAATGCAATATAAAATTAAAACAGGCCTTACACCTCTAAAATGTTTAAAGATCTGCTAACCAACAAGTGGTGTGGGCCTGACCCTTTGCCAATAGGAGGGAGAGGGTTCTTTTGTGTTTTCCTGCAGGATTCCAAACCACCACTCTGGGTCCTGTTGTGCAAAATCAGCCGATGTGGGCCGTGTCACCGCCCTCTAAGGCCAACCCCATCGATGGCGTGGGGAGCACTTAAAAATCCCTGTAAAAAAGCTTAGAACATGGCCTCTCCAAAACTCCAATTCCTGGGCCAGTGACGATGATCCTTCTGGTGCTGCCTATACTAGCAGCAGCACTACTCAAACACAAGTATGTTCCCTTGTCTCTAACCCCAAAAGAATAACTTAATAATGTGTTCCATACAGGTAAAAAGTTCTCCTATTTCTCCTGATTTAAATCATAAGAGATCTCTGTCATCTGACCTACAAAGAAATTTTTTGACCCATCTTAAGTATAATTATAATTAAAGTACAATTAAAACTATATGAGAGGTATTATAGTTCAGTTTGGCCAAATACATTTGAGTGCACTCTTAATTTTATAGATTGTCTTATATGTTTGTTTTTGTTTGTCTAATCGTATAATTTGTCTAATTGTTTTGTTTGAGCTCAGAATAATTTTTCTTTTTTAATCTTTAAAATTTTTCCCTAAAATATATGCAACTGTAATTAAGACATTACTGACATCTTATTCATTATAAACAAATGTGTTTCTTTCTACCACTTTAAATCAAGCTTCTGATTGGTACAGTTTATTATATATAAGAAATAACTCCTGGTTATTGTATATATTATGTAGTTAAAAACACTGAGGTACATTTTCATTTGCAGTGTTGTATTTAACCTTTAAAAATTTGTCTTTGCATTTTTATTACAAAACTGTGATTTTGGCTGAGGTTTTAGAGTCAAAGACAAAAGGGGGATATGTAGGTGAAAGCCAGGCTTTCACTAAAGGTCAGCCATACTCACTCATCGTGAATCCACCTCAGCCGAAAGCAGGACTGCCTCCTCAGTCAAATCTACAACCACCCACCTCTGTGCGCGCTCCAACCAATCCACGACCATCCCCACTTGTATGTTTACACCCTCTACCATTACTATATAAATGACTGCACTTTGCATTAAGGGCGAAACAGTTCTCGAAACGCCCCCCAGCGTCTGTGTGCTGACTCTGCACACTCCTCCTCCTTGTCCGAGTTTCTGTGACCCCCAAAAGCACAAGAGCAGACGAAGGAGCCACAAGTTCTCTGCCTCATCTTCTTCTGTCCGCATCAAACTTGCCCCAGTTGTCAGCACCTCTGTGAAGGACCTGGCTGCAGGACGTAGCTGGCCCTGCACAGGGATCCTGTCTCTCTGACCTTCTCTCTCAGCAGTATCTTTCAGGGGTGAAGGGGGCCTGTCCTTTGGTCCACTGCCAGCCCCGGATCTCGCTGCCCTTCAGAAGCACCTTTGGCTGTGTTTGTCAGATATGGAGGATTTCTGACATGTGACACCTTCTTACAGGACTTAGCATGTTTTCTTTCTGACCTATAGGTCAGTGTGGAAATAGCATTATTTAATCGAAGATGACATTTCTTTTGTTATATTTTGCCTTGTTTTTCTTCCTATAAATTTTGATGGAGAAAGAAGTGTTATGCACAAAGCTGCTGACATTTTTGTTTCTGCTTTCACTCTCTTCAAGGCATTGCTTTCAACGCCATTTCTTACTGCTCTGCCGGAAGTCATCCCGCACAGTTCACAGACACACACTGCTCTCCGAGAGAGGCACAGCTGTAAATGTGGTCATCACGCCTCGTGGTGGAAGTGTCAATACATGGACGCTTGGCCAGTGGCTGTCATGGCTGCCACCACCGTCCCTCCTCACACACTGAGCAGCCTGCACAGCAAGTTCCATGAAGGGGCCTCCACTACACAGAGCTCTCAAAGCCTGCCCCGCCCCCACCGTTCAGCCTGATTTCTGTGTCTGTCTCGTCTCTGTGGGTTCACCGTACCGACTTGCCTTTATCTGATTTCACAACCTCACAACAATGCTAACCATGATAACCGGGGCCACAAACACCCCTGCACCTCATCCCACTCCTCTGAGGCCAGAGATGGGACCTGAGGGGCCAGGATGGTGCTCCCCACAGACTATCCTGTGCCACGCGTGCTGCTGCAGGAACAGGTCTCCCTCTCAGCTGCTTCTTGCATGTCACTTTCTTGTCTAGCCTCGGACTTTCTCACTTGCTTCTTAGACCTCACGACTCACTCCACCTTCAGAGCTCAGCTGCCTGTGAAATCTGCTTTCTGTTACCCCAAAAACTGAAGGAGAGATCTGAGGAGCCTCCTGAAGACCTAGACGGGGAAGAAAACCCAAGGGTGGTGACAGCAGCACAGGAACTGTTCCTTCAGCCACTTTCCAGAATACAAGGACACCTGACATCAGTCGATCTTTAAAGGAAAACTTACTCACTGAAGAAAATTAAAAATATATACCCCCATGAGCAAAAGGAAACCTGCCATTCTTACACATTAAAGTTCATGTGCTCCATAATAACCGAATCTTCATCAACATGATGCTTGACCATTATTCAGCGTTATCTGGGTAAACGCAGAGCTGGGATGACCACGCCACGTGATTACTCTTCATACACAGGCTCTTCCCGAGGCATCTGCTGCATCTGCCACTTGTGTCAGGCTGACCAGGCTTCATGTGCCTGACTCCAGGGCGTCCTGGTGTGGGAACTGGCAGTACGTTCCCCGTGGATCCCACTGAGTTCACAGACTTGGGAGTAATGGCACCATTAGGTGTCCAGCTGTCCTCACAAGCACGGGAAGTCTCCCTTTGCTTCCTACCCATCCTTTACTCTGTATGAGGACTTACCACTTATCCATAAGGTGTCAGGTGCTTTTGGCAAAATTAATACCAGATATTTTGGAGTCTTTGTTGTTCTGTGAAATGTCCTGTGTTTTCTGCACAACCACTGCTGGTTCAAAGAGGTGCTGCTGACTTCTATATCTCACAATCTTTCTGGCCTCTAACTGCTTCTAATAGTTTGTCTAATGATTGTTTGATTTCTGAGTTGACTAAATCAAAGCCCATCCTAGCCTTGCTCTGGTTTCATCAACACCAAAGCTAAGGCAGTTATGGGCACATGCGTGCTGCCCCTGGGCACTGCCAAGATGAGGGCATTACCCTCCTTGACTTGCCCCATCTGGGCAGCCCTGTGGGGTCCTGTACTGTGACCTTCACACGGGGACGGAGGCGGGGGCAGGACAGGCCCAGCCCTCTGCAAACACAAGAAAGCGCCTGTGTGGCTGCATGCACTCTGGGGCCCTCTCTGCCCACCCCTGGGGCTGTAGAACCCTTAGCCAACCCGTCACCAAGGCCGTGAGGCCACAGAACACGACCTCTGCCCACGCACAACCCAATGTAACACTGAGTCTCTCAGGATAAGACCTTAGGCCTGGGAGCTCAAGACCCCGCCTGGGGTACGTCCCTCCACCTGTGCCACACAGCCCCGCGGGACCAGCAGGTCCCCCTCGGTGTGGGGGTGGGATTCTCACTGGCACACGTAGTCTCAGAAAAAAGACGGGCCGCCCAGCAGGGGCAGGAGGCTTCGATGCACGGGGCCGCCTCCAGCCCTCCAGCATGGATGTCCTTCCTGGGGTCCTCCCTGCTCCTCGGGGGTCGGCACTCCTCCCAGGAACAAGCACAGTCAGACTCTACGTACACACTCAGTCCCTAACAGGTAAGGAGCAGGGGCCGCACAAGCAAACGTGGGGTGTGGACGCTGTCTGCCAGACAGGGCTCTGAGCCTGGGCTGCCACTTCTCCTCCTGTGCCAGTTGTGCCCTTGAGTCCTGGTGGCACCTGAACAGGCGGTGGCCCATTTTAACTTCCACTCCCCTCCGTCAGACAGGCTGTCGCTTTATTCCGTGAAGTGTTCAGGGAGGGGTATTATAGTGAAAGAAGCTGGTAACAAACTAGCTTCTTTCACTATTAAAATACACTTGAAAAAAATCAATGGAGGAGACCAACTCTGACTCACAGTGCCAGAGCTTCCATGCCACAGTCACCGCATCCTGTTGTTCGGGCCTGCGACGGTACAGTACGTCCCGGCAAGAGCGTGGGTGGAAGAAAACTGCTCACCTCGCGAAGGCTGGGAAGCAGTGGAGAGGAAGGGGCAGGTCCGACATCCCTTGCAAGGACATGCCTGCCGTGATTAACTTCCTCTCACCCAGCCCCTCCAAAACCTTCCACCTCCCCCTGGGCACCCTGGGTGTGGCCACGCTTTTAATATGTGGGCCTTCGGGAGACATTTAAAACCCAAGGTGTAATCAAAGGTCACCACATGTATATATTGAAACATACATTTCTTTCTCCTTTTCCCTGGGAGCTCTTACAGCTACCCACAGGGAGCCACTGCAATTTCCTTCTCCGGGCTGGGCAAGAGTGCTCGTTTCCGGGACTTCCTGGCGTTTACTCCCCTGTCATCTGGAAGTCTGCGCTTCATACTTTCCCCGTGTTATGCGCACAGACCAAGGTGCATCCCCCAGACTCTTCACGGGCAATCTCAGAACTTATTTCTAAGTCTAAGAAGTCTCTCAGTGGGCTCCTACCACTGAGAGAAGTATGAAACACGCTAGCTCAGAAAGAGAAAGGCAGGCGAACGGAACGCAAGTCATTTGGGGCCGCAGGCTTAGGGTGCCCCAGATGCCCACTCGGCAGCCCTGGACACAGCCTTCAAGGTCCCTGTGGCTTCCGTTCCTTTCCCTGAACAGTGCCCGTGATGTGGTCTTGTCACTCAGATGCCCACATACCAGGATTCTGCAATCAAACACCAGCAGCCGCACAGAGAATAGGGTTAAAACTTTCATTTCTTCACTTCACATTGGGTTGTTTTTCTTTGCACTGAAGCTGGCGCCGTGGACGTGTGGGCGTCCCCAGCCTGGGCTGTGGGCCCTGCCGCAGCACCGAGGCTGCCTCTAGCCTGGTTCGCCCACTGCAGCTGGTGGGCTGTGCTATCACGTGCTGCCAGGAACAATGGCAGCAGTGTCCCTCCTCGTCCTGCTGAAGGATGCTGGGTCTCCGGGAAGACCGTTTCCTCCCGGAGGGATACAGAGGGCACGCTCTCGCCACTTCCCCCTTTTAAATGTCAAGAGGGCTTCTGCTATTCGCGTTAAGAAAAGGAGTCCTTGGAGAATTACCAGTGGGAAACATCTCTGCAGGAGCATGGCAGAAGATCGGACAGCTGTGGGTCCCTATTGTTGTCCAGCTCCTACCACTGTCCTCCTGCCTCCGATGCTGTAGCAAAACAATTCATTTTACAGACTGAACAAAACTCTGCAAATTGGCGTCTTAGGCTCAAGCATCCTTGGGCTGTCTGGACTGAGACACCGTAAAGAATTGCCTTGTAGGCTTTGACTGAGAAGACAGGCTCTGATCTGTTCCCGCAACTCATGATATTTGAACTCTGTTTCCCTGGGCCCTGCAGAAAAGCCTTTTGCTCCCATAGCTTTTGAAACAGAAAGCAAGGCTTGTCATGAATTTTTAACACTGCATGCTCGCTCTCTCCCTCCGAGCCGCAGGCAAGTCACATTCAACGTGGCCACTCAGGCTGGAAGCTCAAAGCGGCCCTGCCTCTGTCTGTAAACACACGGGCGATGCGGGACGTCCCTGAGACTTCCCCGGGCACTCCATGTCCCACGGTTACAAATGTAGCTGCCCCAGAACGCTTGGCAGTACTCCTGGGAATACGTTATTCACGGTCATTTTTTTTAAAAAATCTGACATTTTGGACAATCGCCCATTCTGAGCATTATCAAACTGTAATGTGGCTGCCTCTGGGATCCTGCACACGAGTAGAGTGCTGGTGCCCTGGCCCACACCCACAGCCGATTCAAGCACAGGCACACAAGGGGCGGAGTCAGGGAAGCCAGGGGTGATCACACCCACCCCAGCCTCCTGCAGGAGGCTCCAGTGGGGCTGAGGTTCACAGCGAAGTGGCCAAGTGGCCGCCTGCTCACAGGGCTACGTCTGTCACGGGCTCTCTGCTCCTCATGGGTGCAGAGCGGATGTTCCTCGTCCCTCGTCAGGAGGTGCAGGCTGCTGCCCGGACCCGAGCCCCGTGCCCAGCCTTCAGCCCTGAGGCTGGTGTTCTGCTGACCGGAGCACTGCAGCTTGATCATTGTCGCTGCAGAGGCTGTCTCTCCCCTCTGCATTTACACAGCACAAGTGGCAGGACGAGGCTGGGCCTCTGCGACCCACCTGTGGCTCTGTCTGCAGCTCTCTGTGGGAGTTTGAACAATCACCTCTGACTGCCCTCCTCCTCCTATTTGCTCCTGACCTTCTCCAAATCCTCCACATCTGCTTACGATGGGGGACACCATGCTTTCCTCCTTTGTGGACGGCTGCTGACTCAAGGGAGGTTGTGCACACACAACCCTAAAAATGGCATCAGCCCAGTGTAACACAGCATCAGCTCTGTGCTCACGTCAAGCCAGGACTCGGGGAAACCTGCACACAGAGCCACAGGTGGGTCGCAGAGGCCCAGCCTCGTCCTGCCATTTGTGCTGTGTAAATGCAGAGAGGAGGAAGCGGCCCGTGGGGAGAGACAGCCTCTGCAGCGACAGTGATCCAGCTGCAGTGCTCCTCACAGCTGTGATGCACTCTCAGCAGAGCTGCATGCAGCTTGCCTTGTGACTTCACATGAGGCTGGGGACCGGAGGAGAAGGGAAGGCAAGGGCACCTGCAGCAGTTCATCCTGAGTAAGATGGGGACAAAGGGATCCCCCACTTTACTGTCTGAACCCAGCTGCATGTGGGTTTTGGACACACAACTGGGGCCACCCTGAGCTTCGCCATAGCCGCCGACTCCCAGCCGCGGAGCCCCAGCACCTCAGCACTGCTAGGGTTCCTGAGGCCGGGGCACTGCTCAGCGGGCAGCTGGCCTTGCAGCACTGCTCACCGTACGCGTTGCCCACAGCGGTTTCACCTTCACACAGCACTGGGGCCACCTTCTCCGCACTAAAGAAAGGGCACCACCAAGTGTCCCCACCGTGGCTGTCACAGCTTCTAGGTCTCCATGCCCTCCCCAGCACTGCGAGGATGGAAGTGAGCCCGCCTGGCCTCTAGGTGGTCCCTGCCGCTCTCAGGGTCTGGCTAAGCCTGGGAGCCTCAGCTCCATGACAGGGACCACTGAGACCACTACAAGGTGATGGTGAGAGGAGAAAATGCACTCCAGGAGCCCACAGACAGCCAACACCGCCCAGCCTGTCCACTGGGATTCGAGAGCCAAAGCACAGAGTCACGTCCCAGCCTGCCTCTAGGCAGGTCACAAGGGCCTCCATTTCCTCTACTACCACTGTTCTAGGGAACGGAAGAGCTTCTGGACTTCTGGAGCCATTGCAGGATGAGGAGTTGGTGGGGAAGCACTTAGCTCTGAGCCTGGTATGTCTCTGTCCATGTGCTGAGCGTCCAGGACACTGGGGCTGTCCTGGTGCAGAGTCCTGACCCCATTCCTGGAGGTCCACCTGCCCACCGGGTCTCTGCTGCGGCACCTTGTGCACACACGGTGGAGGCTGGAGCAGGCAGGGACGCGGTGGAGTGCTGCTTCAGGACAGAGGTTGATCTGACTTCTCTGAACAGCTTCATGAAAAGAGAGGAGGAGGGAGGGAAGGAGGGAGGGGCCACCAGAAAAGGGGACGGGGGCCGATAGAGAGGCCATTTCTAGCAAGTTTGCCTGAAGTCTGAAGACACCGTTAATACCACATGCCCAGGGTACCTGTGAGTGAATGAGAAGTCCCTACTGCTTCCCCAAAGCTATTTCATTTCAAGAAAGGATTGTTCTTCACTCCTCTGAAGACTTCAGGACATCCCAGACAATGCCCTAATTTTTTTTTGCACGCCCTTTGGTGCTGCAAAGTCTCCCACTGACACGCGCAGGACTGCCGTGGCCTCTCACAGACTGTCGCCGAGGCTCACCTCACGTGAGTGGCACCAGGCTGTCAGCCCGGACACCTGCCCACACCCCAGAGCCCTTCCTGATGCCTGCACTCTATGAAACATTAATTCATGATTTTCTTAATATCTTATTGATTTTCCCCCCTCCAAAGGCCAGAGGTTAAAAAACTCCATAAAAACGTCCTGGCAATTTATTGCTGTCCCTTTAAAACATTACAGTAACCTCACAGCTATTTCTTTTCTCATTGTCTTTCTACTTAAGGTTGCAGCTTGAAATGACAAATTTACTTTTTCTATGAACTTCATGTGAACTTGTATTAAAATATAAATTATAAAATACGGAGAAAAATCCAAACACAGATTCACACTCTGGACCAAACCATGGGTCACAGAGGAAGCTGACCACTCACACTCCGAGTGTCTGCATGGACCAGTTTGAACCAAAAAATCATTTAAAAGCTGTTGTGTAGGAATTTATATACACATACACAGTGTACATATGACACTTATTAACTCATTAATCTTAACAATGCACTTAAAAATGAGATAACAAGCGTAGTGCTCCAGTTGTAAGCTGTTCCACGTTCGTGTTTCACCTTTTCTTTTTCTAGGAAGCGGAGCGAAGTGAGCAGGCTGGAGGCGCTCGGCTCGCTGGCTTTCCGACAGCTTTACCTACTTCGTCCTGCAGCCCACCTTCAAGGGGACAACGACCCTCTCCTCGGAAGCTGTATGCTCAACTCACTGTCAACAGAAAAGAGCTGTCCAGAAAGTTGGAGCGTAAAGTCATGAACCAGGAGGTGAAAAATGGAAACCATTTGTAATTTCAGGGAAAACATTTGTTACCGTGAATGCTATCATGGACAGGTGAAAAACTAAATGTGTTTTAAATTACATTATTTAGCTTGAATAGGTACAGGCTTGAGAGTTTTAATTAACTTGACTGGGAAAGTAAATAAGGAAATTGCAATTCCTAGCCGGTTCCCAGCGCCCTACCGCCTCATCCTGAGAAAGCCACAGATGACAGAGGAAGGACAGAGGGTCTAAAGGAATTTCCTCCTTTTTAATTCTTCAGCTGAGGACTCAACTGAAAAAAACATCAAGGAGCCTTGGAGACACAGAGACTAAGAAGCTACGTTGAATTAGCTTCAGTGCCCTCCGGGTTCAGAGGACACCAGGCAGGATTCTCTTTCCGTCCTCAGGTTTCAGTTTAGATTAACTACCACATCTGAGTTCGAGCTTTTCCCTCTTACTCAGAAACTAGTGCTTCAAGATGATCTTCTCACCAAAAGTAAACAGCACATGCTTTCTTAATGTAGTGCGTGTTCTCGCGTGTAAACAGTACCTGAGCGTATGTGTGGCTCAGGACGTGCGCGTACCTCACATGGTCCTGAGTTGAGTTGTGAACGCACCGACGCGCACGTGCTGACATGCGCATACCCCGTGTAGTCCTGTACTGAGGTGCGCATGCTCTGACATTCCCCTGTGTGGGCCTGTGCTGATGTGCGCATGCTCTGACGTTCCCCTGTGATATGCGTGTGACCCGTGCGGTCCTGTGTTGATATGCTCATGCTTCACGGGGTTGTGGGCTGATACACATATGTCTGTCCCTGGATCCTCCTGTGTTCTGAGCACTTTGGACTCGGGTGATTTCTGAACCTAGTTTGCATGTATGTATGTATGTATGTATGAGACTTGCTAAGAGGCCTGATGATGTGGAATGTGATGACCTGTGTGGCTTTCCTAAATCCCAGGATCCCATGCAGAAGCTGTTGTAACTTCAACTCAACCAGACCCAGAAGTGCTGTATATTTTAACTGCAATAAACAGAGCTTTTCACTAAGGTCAGCTACACCAGTAACATTTGGCTTTTATGTGTTAGCCTCACATGTTGACTCTACCTGTTGTGTTTTGGTGTTTTTTGCTGGTACTAGGAATTGTACCCCGGGCCTTCATGCTGAGCTACATCCGCGGTCATTTTTTGCTTTGAGATGGTTCTCTAAGATTCTAAGTGACCCACTTAGGCTCAGACTTGCTGTCCTCCTGCCACAGTCGCTCAGAGTGCTGGGATTCAGGTGTGTGTACCTTGCCAGGCTGGTCTGAGTCTTCTAATCAGCTGGTGACAGGATCCCAGGCCCATTGCCAAGTGGCCCAGAGGGTCTGTGTTCAGAATGACCAGACTCAGACCAGGGAGGGTGGCAAGCCTCAAGCTCTCTAGCGTCCTGCAGAATACCAGTGGCCCTGAGATTCTCCAGAGCATGCAAGACCTTTGTCTTATCAGGGCCCATTCTGGACTATAGAGCGTACAGACATCACCCTCAGAAACCTCACACGGAAGGGGGGACTCTTCCTCCTCTGAGAGATGCACAGGCAGGGCCTGCACTGAGCTGCCTTCCCTGAGTGGGTGCAGGACCCGAGTGGTCCTGCACTCTCCGGACCTGTGCCTGGCATTGCCCCTCTCTACAAAGGCATGTGCAGACTCTGCACACAGGTCTGAGCATCGCCCCCAGCCACAGACCTCATGGAAGGGGAGCAAGCACCGGGTCTGCTACACTGGCCACGGTAAAGAACGCTGCTGATAAGGAGCCCACTGCTGTGTCTGCTCTGTGCTCTCAGAGGGCTGTGCCACGTCGCACTCAGGAGAGCTCCGCGTTTCCATAGCCTTTCTGCTTCACAGCAGCAACAATACTAGTGCGGGCGAGTGGCTTTAATCAACCTGACTACAGAAAAGGCATGTATCAGACCCTTTCCCATTGCTGGGTCAAAATACCCAACAGCCGCAGCTCAGAAGAGGAGATGATATTTTGGCTTGTGATTTCTGAGGTTTCAGTCCATGGTTAGCTGACTCCAAAGCAGAAGTATATGGCAGACAGACATCGTGCAAGAAAGCTGTTCACTCTATGGCAACCAAGACACAGAGAGAGAAGGGATAGGGCGGGCACAAGCATGCACTATTCCCGATGGTGTCCATAGCAATCTGCGACCCAGCCAGGCCCCACCTCCAAACACATGAGACTTTGGGGTGCATTTAGTTCTAAACTGCCGCAGGGCACCAGATGCCAAACCAGGAAGCTCATGAGGAAGAATGTTACCAGGGCAACACACTAAAAGACAAAAGCACAAGTTGCTCCTGCCTTGTTAATCTCGGTCTCACAGATCTTCTAACTCAGCAGCTACAAAGGTCACTTCTCAGCTGAGACAGACACAGATTCCACTGGGGCGACAGTCACACCATGTGGAGGATCATTGTGAGAGGAGTCTGAGGTCTCTATAGGACAAAATAATGTGAAGGGATACTGATGAATAATATGTGACAGAAATCAAAGTAGCATCTCTACTAATAATTTGTTAGGTGTTATGTAATAGCTTAAAAGCATAAAGGAATAAGAAAAAATATAAAAAGTACAACACTATATACCATTCAAAATTGATTATAGAGTCTCAAATGCAAAATGAATTATCTTTTGAGATTCATAATAAACTTGGTGTTGATTCATAATTTTGGAGATATTTACAATTACTTGTTAATATTTACCCAAAAGTTACCTATTTTCATCAGTTTTAGAGTGACTCAGGCTGAGTAAAACCTTTTTATCGTGAAAATGGAAACATCATTTGTTGCACCTTTTCCCTGCGCCCTTTCTCCTCTCCATTGATCCTCACTACCTCTATCTTTTGTTTTTGGCCTTGCAATTTTTTTTTTTTTTTTTTTTTTGGTGAGACAGAGTCTTGCTTTGTGGTTCAGGCTGGCCCTGAGCTCAGCCTCAAACTCACATCACAGCAATCCTCCTGCTTCAGCCTCCCAAATGCTGGGATTACAGGTGTGAGCCACCACGCCCGGCACTGTGGTATGTGGTGCTGGTTGATGCTGGGCGTGAGTCTCCACACCTAGTATTGTTACGTGGTTACTGGCGATTGAATCTAGGTCCTTGCGCTTGCAAGACAGGCACCAGAACCACTGAGCTATATCCCCGGCCCCTCATTTTGATGTTTTAGCTACTTTCTCTAGGTGGGAGTCAGCCCTCCTCATCTGGCAACCGGTGTTCACCGGTTCTACCCAGGGAATCCTTCCTCAAAATGAAAAACTAGCATGTTGACACACTGTGGGCCTTGAATTTTTTTTAAACATGAAATTAGAATTGCAGCTCTACTTTGAGAAATTTCTTTCTGAAAAATCTGAATTCATGGTGCTGGGGATCTAGCTCAGTGGCTCCGGGTTCGATCCCCAGCAACCACATACAATAATCCTCTCTCAGACTCATTCCCACCAGCAATCAGTACCATATGGCATAGTGCCGGGCGTGGTGGCTCAGGCCTATGTGTCCCACACTCGGGAGGCAGAGACAGGAGGATTGCTTTTCCAGGCTTGCCTGGGCTACATAGTGAGCTCAGAGTCAGCCTGAACTACAAAACAAGACCCTGTCTCAGAAACAAACAAACAAAAAAATTAAATACACATAATTATAATTTTCTGAAAAATCTATGGCTGAAATAGATTGTTTCACAATACAAACACAATATATAACAAGATCAAAACATACACATTGTGCACTAACTGTTAGTTAGTGCTAACTCTGAAATATTTCCAGACCTCACTTTTCTTAGCATTTCTAATAGCGCTTTGAGATTGGCTGTATTTGTAAACACACAGAGCACTCACAGAAATCATCTAATTACTTTTATTTCCTTTTCATAAGTACAAATCAAGATTTGTCCTGCATTGCAAGTAACCACAGTAATTTTAGTGTTTTTGTTTTGTTTTCTTTGTACTGACTTAACATTCCAATGTTAAGACTCAACTTTGAATTTTCCCTGAAATATGTGTACCGTGAAGTCAGTATTTTGTGACCAATTCTCACTTTTTTCATCATCCTTTCCGGGGTCTTCTTTCCCATGCGTCTTTGGGATTCTTGTGGATGTCGGAGCTGCGGGGACACTCTGGTGAGGACTCGCGAGTGCTGAGGAAGCTGTGAGTGTGTTGTGTGATACGTCTAGAGCTTCGGGAGAACTGGGATTGGGAATCTTGCCGGACTTCTACAACTTCACACCCTGTTCTTGCTAAGGCGATCATGCTGTTTTGCACATTAGATTTTCTGGAGTAAGGTTATCCCTAGGACCCTGTCCTACAAAGCCAAGGCTGAATCCCTGTAAATCCCTCCTCAAGGCTGCGCTGCGTGTCGAGGCCCACGAGGGATGCCGCCCACCTCAGAGGACTCCTCCTTGTAGGGCTGACCGGTGTGGGGCTTTCTCCCTAGGCTGGTCGCGCGGGCTCGTAAAATCTGGGCTCTGGTCCCCTCCCACGTGGCGATCATCCTGAGGACCTTGGCCTCTCTCAGTACCTGGCCCGCGCCAGGGCTGTCCACTCACTGGTGCCCACAGTGGCATGGCAAGAAACAAGGGAGGAGATGCCCGAGCCCCCGTGGGCCCTCTCTTTAGCCGTGTGCCAGGCAGGTGTGCGTGGCGGGGCTGGTGACTCCGCCCATCAGTGTCCCCAGAGTGGATGCAGATGAGACACAGGCCGAAGCTCTCTGTGAAGTGCTGTGACGGCCCCTTTTCACCACAAGAGACCAGCTTCTCTCCACATGACTGCCAGTGAATAGACAGGTGAAAATGTTTTCTAATTAATTATAAATAACAAATAGGAGATAATACCAATTAATTTGACAGGGCCGACAGTAATCTCAGAAATGCTCTGAAGTGAGAAGGGAGCAGGAAAAGGAAAGGAGCACCTGTTGGGAAGAGACGCACCGGGACGCTAGCCGTGCTCTGGAGCTCAGGGCGGCAGGGCGCAGTCCCCGCCCCGGGCAGCACTGATCGCACGCCGGAGCCCAGGAGCTCTCAGGCGCCACGGCCCCTGTCACAGGATGACAGGCGACTGGTAACTGCCAGGTACAAACTCAGCAGTGGCCCGGGTGTCTGGACTTGTCACCCTGTCCCAGATACGGCATGCAGTGAGCCTCACCTGCAGTGTAAGCGGGTCCCGGAGGAGTTGGTGCTCATAGAGTCTCAGTGAGTCTGTGGGAAAAGCGGCACAGACTCTTCCGAAGCCAGCAGCCCCAAACTCACCCTCAGGACCACAGAGGCGGTGCAAGAGGACATTTAATCCCAGAAAGGGGAACTGACATCAAAGAAAATAATAGTTAAGAATGAAAATGACTTTACCAAACAAGCTCGAGCACAAAACACAAACTGTCACATTCAACAGAAAAGAATACTAGTCGAGAGACGGAACTAAGCAAGAACTCAAAAAAAATGTAAACTGTAGCACACTTTGAAGAACAGAAAAATCACTAAAATTGACCTTAATATGTACACAGCTATCAGTCGTAAGACAATGCTGTTGGAAACATGTAATTATGTAATTCTATAAGGTTTTAACAAGAGTGCTTTGTATGGAGAAATGAGAGAAGTATTTTATCCAAGAGAAAATTTGTCGAATATAGGTATTCAGAGAAAAAGTTCTTCAACAGTGCAATTTAAAATGTGTTTACCTAAGTTAATTGAATGTTAGAACTTTAAGAGAACTGTCAACATAAAATAAGGCAATGAAAAGAAATCCAAAAATATCAAAGAACATAAATGCGAGAGTTGACTAAACTTGACTTAATCTCAGGTGTTTTCAGCAACACTTGAGCCCAGATCAACCCTGCCCATAAGCTGTTCAGAAGGATATGAGCTGCATGCACTTCCAAACAATATTTGTTGTTTCATACTTCCTTGGCGTCAGGAGTACGCACACACGTGTGTGTGTGTGTGTGTGTGTGTGTGTGAGTGAGTGTGAGAATCAATTACAAAATGAAGAATTACAAAAGTTGACCGGAATCACCTTTAAGAACACACAGATGTTGCTCCTTCCCAGAAGTCATGGTAGAAAAAAATAAAGAAAAATCAGCCTTCGCTGAAGGGGAAGCTCAGAATTTTGGACACAGAAAAAAAAATCTGATGACATACATTAAAACAGTGCCACCTCCATGAGAAAATAAGAGCAAAAACCGAAAAGGCCTGTCACTCCACGCCCCTGCGTGCGTATACCTGGGACTTGGGTGGGAGGCCAAACTCAGCACATCAGAGCAGGGGGCCATCTCGCTAAGGCTGATGGGTGTGTCTTTATCCAGCTGTGCATAAGCAGAAGGCCCCGGATGCACACAAGGTCCCACCCCGGCGGGAAAGCCCTGGGTAGCTCAGGGTCCCCGTGCCTCCTTTCCCTTCCTGCCAGAATGTGACAGGTCGATGACATTGCTGTGTTCGATGGAGTCCTAGTGACTGTATCTCCATCCTCAAGTAGTGGTTGACCAGCTGAGAACACAGACACTGAGAACCTGAAGTCAGACTTCTTCAGCAAAAGAGAGGTGCTACTGAACTTCAGATCCCAGGAGCATCTACATGGGAAAAATGACTAGAGAAGGTCTCCTCTCAGTGCAGTATGGATTTGAACTTCTTGGGAAATTCTATATAGAAACATTTAAATTCTCATTGAATTTATTCTCCCTTAAAAATCAACTCTCTCATGTGGTTAAATTAATTACAAGATTTTGTTCATTTCCTGTCTATTTATTTCTAGTCTCAGAAATCATTAACTGCTCATTTGAAATACAATTTAAGAAATAGAAATTGCCTATTATGTTGGATTATGCATGACTATTCCAAAATGTTATATTAAGAGAATATGTTCTAATGTAGTAACTTAATCTCTTAACGTGGGTTTCTGAAGGTTTTGAGGTGGATAAACAAGAATGTAATTGGCATACAGTTATCTCCTCAACCTGAGGTAGCAGGGCTGGGGGAGATTCCAAGGAACCTGCTGCCTGGCCACAGATGCAGGGTGCTCACCTGGTGCTGGGACCTAGCGGGGAGTCAGGTGACTTCCGGGCTGGCTATTACCTCGAGAGCCTGCATGGAGTGTGGGAAAATCAGCTTTCAGTCTGTCCATCTGAAGGTTGCTCCTCAAAGCTGTGGGTTCTCAAGGACCCCACAACTGAGCAAGGCCAAGTCTTCCTGGAAGAACAAGTGTCTCCGGTAATGCTGACAACACCTGGCATTAGCTCACTGGGGCATTTCTTGGGAGTCTTTGTGCTGTGCCTCCTGACTTTGTCTCTCTTGGCTCAGAGCTCTCCAGATAGCCCTTCCAGGGACCCTCAGCACGAGCTCTGGGACCCTGCTGGACCTCACATCCTCAAACTCTCAGTGCTCACTGAGGTCATGAGTGTCATGTCTGGCTGTGAGTGGGCCTGGAGCTGGTGGGAGGCCACGGAGGGCTGGGGAGACCTCTGCTTTCGTCCTCCAGTGAGAGCACAGATACAAGCACCCAGCGTCGAGAAGCCCCCCGGGAGCCCGGGCCTCCCTGCCTCCACCAGCACCTGTGCTCTCCCCTTGTCCCCTGGGAGCCTAGAGCCTGCACCCTTCTCGGTGATCTTGCTGTCATCCTTCACAGCATGTGTTCCCTGAGTGGCACGCTGAGGTCCTACCCATGTGCCCAAGACCAGTGACGGGATGCTGGTGCCAGCCCACCGACACTGGGACTGTTGCCAGGTCCGGAAGTCCAGCGAGACAGGGGAGACCCTGCCCCGAGTCGTGGAGGAAGCCCAGCCCTATCTTGGCCTCCAGAAGCACAAGAGGCTAAACATCTGTTGATTACTCCGCACTGTGTGGTGCTTTGAGCGGGCAGCCCTAGCAGACTACTGTGCCTGGCTAGAAAAGCGTAGTTTAAAAACTACTCAAGACAAATTTTAACTTGAGTTGTATCAGGCTTGTCTGAGGAAAATATTGTGTCCGTCTGCCATTTCTTGCCTTGGTACAACTGTGGCTCCGTTTCCCTGCCCACTTGGGACTGGGAAGCTAGGCCACACCAACAACGCCGTGCCCGGAGGTGCTGCTCGCATTTGCTAAGGGCTCTCCCACGTGCAGAGGGTGGAGGGTGTGCAGCCTTCACTCCCCAGTGCAGGCCACAAGGAGCGGGCTCCTGCTCCCTCTGGGGACCAGCGGGCTCCAGGCGAGGAGGAAGGTGGGTGAGGTGGCACCTTCAAGCCTCCTAAGGCAGAGCTGGAGGTGGACCCCCCTGCAAGGCTCCGGGTCTGCAGCTTTTTACTATCTGCATATTTATTTAGCCTCTTACATGAAATCCAATTTGAAGCTATTAATATTAATGCACTGAGATAATTCTGATGATGAATTAATAAAACACTTGGCCTCTCAATGTCCTGTTTGCTCATACAGTTAATGATGCTCTTAGCTGAGAGGAAGAGTCAGAGCAAGCTCCACCTGGAGTCTGGAAATGAGAAGCCACTTCATTGTCTCGAGCTCGCTGCTTTAATGACGATCAATAGCATCGATTTGAGAACAGTATTTACTTGCTCTCTGCCACATGTGACGGCCGCCCCTCCAATCCTCAGGTGTCACGTGAGTATGCACTCCAGAAAGGCCCTATATCTGCTAATGAATTGCATGCTAAATGAATTGTTTGTCTCCCACCATGGTTTTGATACCATAAAATAACACTTTTCCCCAATGACGTAGATGAATCATCACAGGTCAGTGAAGGGTGGCATTGGCCCGAGCTCTGAAGCTGTCACCCCAAGGTCTGAAGTTGTCACCCACTGACTTGGACTGACTCACAAACAGACCTCTCCTCGGCCCAGAGATACCCCAAGCTGACTCAGCCTGGCCATCTCTTGTCACTCAGATGAAGGTAGTTTACCATTCACAGGCTGCTGGATTAGTCATTGGAAAGACAATTTAAATGCAATTAACTCGAGGAGATTTTAGTATTAAACTTAAACTAAAGGCTTTTTCACTACAGTAGTCTTTCCAAACGTTCGTTGAAGTTCTCTAATTAGGCCATTTTGTCAGTTGATTAAAACAACATCAACAACATGTTATTCCTGGAGACCCCAATCTTATGCACCCCCTGTCTGAGGAGATCACTGCCTATTGGCAGCAGAAATGAAACTGAGATGTTCCAGATACTGGCAACACAGAGCCCAAAAGATGCAGAGCAAGGCGGGTTATCAGGCACTTTTGGAATGAAGTCACCGCATAGACGAAATGAGTGACCAAAACAACCACCCCGACCAGTCCGTTATTCAACTTCTCAGTGAGGCATGTACAAAGCCAGTTCCAGTTTTAGGAGAACCATCAGGGTAAGACCAAGACTGTGTGGGCCTGGACTAATTGTCCACCACACATATGACAAGCTTCACTCTAATGTTTATTCTTCTGTTAAATGGGAACCCGCAGCCCAGGGGCCACCACCTGCGACAGCCCGAGCTCCCTCTCGGTGCTGGGGGTGGGGGGGGAGCGGTTCTGACCCAGCTGCCAGCTCTGTCCCCAGGAGTGCTTCACAGTGATCAAACCTGGGACAGTGGAAAATGCACTTTTGAGAATTCTATGCAGGGCAGTTAATGCACTGACAGTCACCTGGCCCAGGAAAGGCGTCCCACTCACATTCACATGTATGTGCACACCTGTATGTATGTATGTAGGTAGATGTATATATATGTGTGTGTGTGTGTGTGTGTGTGTGTATATATATATATATGCTTTAAATCTTTGCTATATATAAAAGAATATATATATATATACTTTAAATCTTTGCTATATATAAAAGAATATATATATATGTATATATATATATGCACCATATATTTTTGCAATCAGAAAATCTAATTCCAACACCTTAAGGCTTGTTTAATCTCTCTAAAACATGCCCCTAGTTTGATATGACACTTTGTACCTCACAAGTGTAGCTATACGACAAGTTAACAAATCACACGTGGTGTGAAACTCTAAAAGTATCTGTTCACTCTTAGTGTACACCTTACATGAATCAGACAAGACCTTTGGTGCCCAGGAAGAGCCAGGTGCCATCCACCGCCACATCAGGACACCCCAGGGCACAGGTGTGAGCTGTGAGACCCCAGCTCTCACCCCCAAACATCCAAGACTGGAGACATGAGTGAGTGGAGCTTGCACAGCTAATTCTCGCACGCCGGCCCAAGTGGAGCACTCTAGCGACGCAGAAGGGAGCCGTTAGCAGAGTACCGGGCACATGTGTTGTTCATGACCATCAGCCTTTGTTTTCCACCGATGGACGGCAGCCCAGTGAGCAGTGAGGGGCCCGGGAGACAGGCTCACCGCAGCAGGCTCGCCGTGGGGCGGCGTGGGGCAACCAAAAGCAGCAGTGGTCTCCCCTAGGGGAGGATCAGATGAACTTGGGTCCAGCACAGCCATCACAGGCCCCCACAGAGCCTGCGCAGCCCCTCGCTGCCCCAGAGCCCAGGAGCCGGGGGATGGAGCCACCGGCCGCCTGCAGCAGGCGGGCCCTGTCACCGTGAGTGACCGCTGGGCCGCTCTTCATGGTTCTGCTTTCCATCAAGTCTTTCCAGAAAAGGTGTGGCATAAATACATGAATAAATAACGTGAAATGAAATGAAGTAAAAGAAAAGGAAAGTAGTTCCAGCCTCCTGTCACCTTCAACCGTGCTCCACGGCTCAGATTTATGCTGTGGGTAGGGAGATACCAAGTGAAAAATGAAAAACAATTTTATATTTTAAATTTATGGGCTTGGAGGACAATACATCACTGTTCTCCCGCAGCTTGGTGTAGTAAATTGTCCGTGGCATCTCTGGTGTGTTTTCTGTATCCCTCGCACTGGCTCACTTTAGTGCCCTGAGACTCAGCCCAAATGCCTGTTTCAAAAGCGCAGCGCTGCTCCTGGGAGCGCGTGCGCTGTGTGCTGGACGTGTGGGGGTGGCACAGAGCCCCCGCAGTGCAGCCGCCTGCGCTTCTGTGGCTCTAAGGTGATGGGAAGGACAGAGGGCTGTGTCTAAATCAGTGGCTGGAGGTGACGCCAAAGCCTTTGGCTAAACACAGACCAACTCAATTCCTTCGGTAATGACTTTGGTCCGAGCGCTTCTCCACCACAAGAGGGAGAGACCAGCCAAACAGAGACAACTCGTCATTCAGGGGGTCTCGGCTCTGCTGCAGGCAAAACCTAGAAATATTTTTTTAATCGAGATTCTCTACAGCAGCCCTCTCCAAATGCCAACATCCATCACGCTGACGGGATCAATAGCTGTGTTTTGGCCCGAGTCTCCTGCGAGAGATGGCGTGCCATCAGTGATAGACAAATATCACAGTTAAGCAAAGTATCCAGCCAGACCCAGTAACATTTTTATTGATTTTTGTTGTGCAAATAATGTCTTTTTGGGCTGAATAAATGGCTTTGAGCCAAACAGTCATTGTTTATGATTCCAAAATGCAATAAAGGGACAGGAAATATATTATAGCCAATGTCTCAAGGCACACAACATAATCATCCTTTGGTAGTAAAAAACTACCCATCTGAAACCAAGAGTGCATATTTATCCATGCTTAAAGGTGCCTGTAGGACTTGCAAATCTTACACGAAATGTCCTGTTAGGAAACAGATGGTGCTGCCCTTTAACCTATTGAATAACTAGTAGAAAACCAAGCAAAAAAATAAGCACTATATTTCTTCAATCAATACAAAGAAAACAGTTTATTATGCTTCCTTCAAATGAAATATCAAAGTTGCCAAGGCAGCATCCATTCAATTTGAAAGAAAAGATATCAAAAACTCCCTGACTTTATCAAATGCTATAAAATTAGAAAATATTTTAGAAAGCTTTTTCAAACTATACTCATTCAAAATAATTGTGAGCTTATTTCACCAGGTGGCTCAGCAGAAAGTTGGCCATTAAAGGTTCATTCCATAACTAACTAGATCTCTTGTGTTCACTAACTGTGGTGTCTTTATCTGAAGTGTCTGCAGACTTCTCCGGTCTTCAGTGGACTGCAGAATGGGACACTACGTGGCTTCCTTTATGAGATGCTCAGTTGGGTTTGCCTTCAAACACCCCAAAATCACCGCAGAGGAGCTGCTGCTTGTATCCCACAAGTCTAGCCCCACATGGTTGGGGAACATCTGAGGGGGACCTAGAGGAGGTGTGAGGTTTGCCAGCAGCCTCCAGAGGCAGTTGGCCCTTGGCTCCTGCAGAGTAGGAAGTGTGGACTTGTCCTGCTACTGTGTCCTGCTGTGGACAGGCCAGTGGAGAGCCACAGACTCGGCCTGTTTCCTGTGCCTGACCTGCCCAGACTCAGCGCCCACATAGTCATGATTTGGCCAATATTATGTGAATCTTTTACAAGATAAAATTTATATACGACCTGATTAGCTACTCTACTTATTTAATTACCCTTTCGTTAACCCGAGGATTCTGTTTCTAAGAGTATTTGTTAATATCAACAAAATATACTCAGTGAAATAGTAACTAAAAATATTTTTAAACTAAGCTGCTGTTGATTAAAAAACATCACAAACAGTTGCTGTCTATGTATACCTGCACGTACATATTCTCCATACATATGGGAATGGTCTGCTTATATATTAACAAAGTGTCCTTTCATGCATACACCTACAGAAGATTGTCTCATGCACATGTACAGGTGTCACACAGGTGACACGCTGACTCGCATGTCTGTGTCCCTGCAGAGGTGACATTGACAAATGGTCCTCCTGGGAGACTAAACCACAGCCTGATCCCAGCAGCACTTTCAGCACCAAGCGTTTGTGGGTTTTTTTTTTTTTTTTAATTTTTGTCATCTTAAAAGAGAAAATTTTTAGTGGAAAGATGTTGTCTTTTATTCCTAGTAATCAGAACCTTTTTAAGACTTAACTGTTTCTGGGTCTTTCTCCAAACGCTATGAATGCTGTTTTCTATGCTTTATTAGTGTTTTCCCCGTTACATGCTTTCTTATGATGCCACGCACAGAATAATGCCCTTTGTCAACGTGGGGTCGGCCAGTTGTTCCTGGTCTTGTGTCTGACCTTCAGCTCTGCTAACGCCGTTTTTGCCCGGGACTGCCTAGTTTCGATTTCACTGCGGTTCCTGGGGGGCTGCGAGGGTCTGGATGAGACCAGCAGTTGACCAGGAGGATACCGTGTAGCAGTAGGGGTGGCAGCACCCACTGGGGAGCCCAGACCTCCTGGGAGGGTGGGAGGGAGGGCGCAGAGGGAGAGGAGTGCCCTTCCTCCCTCCTCCTTGGCTCCGCAGGCGCACCCTGAACCTCACCCCTGGCTTCAGGACTTGCAGCGTGCGGGCACAGTGTGCCGTTCCCCACCCCACTGTCCCCCGGCGTGTCCGGCGAGCCTCTTCCTCTGGGGCTGATCAACACAGATTCCGAGGGGCTTCCTGCTCCCTTCCCCTGCTCAGGGACAAAGTGCTCATCTGCATCGAGCTTAGTCCCAAGATCCACCTGGAGTGTGTTCTCACTCCACACACAGGAAGTCCAAGACAGGTGCTCGGTGGGGACAGGGAGCAGATCTGTGGTGCGGGGCTGGGCCACAGAGGCCCCCAGGAGACACGTGTGTCCCTCTGTGACAGGAGTACTACACATCAGAGTGCGACTTGGACTTCCAGGAGGAAAAGTGCCCGTTGGAAATGGCTCGCAGCAGGTTTGTCCTTTTGGTGATGTCACAACAGCCTGTGGTCTGGGGCGCCAACCTGCCCCAGGAGCTCCTTCACTCAAGCGTTGGCCAAAGCCCCAGACTGCACAGCCAGGCCTCAGCCAGGCATGTCTCTCGGCCTTGTCCTTCCCCGTGAAGCAGGTGGCCACCTGGACAGTCCACATCTGAGGCATGCCCCTGTCTGCCCTTAGCGAAGCCGTCGTCCCTGAGCCTTTACAGAACCTCCAGGCCAAAGGAGGAGGATGGGGGGCAGGGCGAGCAGGTCAGAAGCAGAACCAAGCCCTTTTTCCTAAGGAGCAAGCCTTGCCCTCAGCTCACAGACCTGAGCCCCCATTGTGCCATCTGACATTTGGGGGTGCGGAACAGGAGAGGCCCTGCAATAGTTTCTGGGATAGCAGGCATTCAGTAAACACAGATGTTTTAAGTCAGGCTGCCTTCTGCAATAGGAAACACAGCACGCATTGAACGGGCAGTCATAAGCGTCTGCCCGGGGCGGGGACCACACTCTGCACACAGCCTCGAGCAGGGGAGCAGACGTGCCCTTTGTGACGCGGTCCGCACATCTGCCTGTGGGTGAACCCAGACGGGCTGATGGTGTCAGCAGACACCTGGGAGAGTCTCCTTCCATGAGCAGCACCTCGGCTACACACAAGGCTTGTCAGAGAATATCGAAGTTGGCTGAGAGAAAGCAGGGGCTTGGTCTCACCCCACTGAGGGTCTGGAAATCTCTGACTGACTTGGACTTTAGTGAGAGCCAAAGCATAACCAGGGTTCACCTGCCCAGGCCAGGCCCGGGGTGACCTGGCACCTGTCTGCAGCTGTCTCCAATGCTAGGGGGTCTCCGTGTCATCTGTGACAGATGGACATCTCAGTGCAGCCCTGGAGGGCAGGACTCACCTGAGGACATCGGCCAGCCGCCCGGGAGTGAGCTCTGCGGAGGTCACTCCACACTGCACAGCCAGCCTGACCAGCATGTGGGCTGAGGCAGAGGTGACCTTCCCAAGAACTGGAAGCCGTCTGGAGCTGCCAGCAGACAAGGTGGTGACAGCTGACCGCCCAAAGGTGGGCATCACCGATCGGCAACTCTGGATCACATTTTCCAAGGAAATAGCACCATGCACTTCGATAAGTTGGGTCCATAGGCCCTGAGGTGCAGCAAGAAGGTGGCCACTGGGCACCGCCAGGTGGATTTCCCAGAAAGGCCAGCTGGTGCCAGCACAGCTGAGAGCGCAGCCAGCGGTGGCGGTGCGTGGCGCTCAGGCTGATCTCACCGGTGTTGGCTGTGATCTTTGACGAGTTCCTTTATCATCTTTAGCTTCGGGTTGTCCATTTTTTAAATCACAATAACAGGATCGATCCCGAAGGATCATTATGAGAAAGTAGGAGCGGCAGGATGGACAGAGCACCTCAGGCAAGAGATGGCGAGAGGTCATTCATTTCCGTTTGAGTTTTTAAGGTGCAGATTAAGGGAACTCAACCTCCCTGGCACTACCTGATGGAAAACCCAAATCTCACCAGGAGGAGCAGACAGCTTTTAAAGACACTGGACTTGCCTCACACCAGATGCTCTGGCTGGGATCTGGAAAAGAGCCTCCGGATGAAAGACAGGATATGGCGGACCGTGGATGGGCCTCATCCCCGGGACAGTGAGACACAGGGGTGGGGAGGCTCTGGTGAGGGGAGAGCTGCCCTCATCCTGCAGCCTGTGTTTCTGAGGGGGTGCATCAAGGGCACCAGGAGGTGGTTCAGGCTCACAGGGCTGAGCACCCACCACAGGGCAGCCAGGCCACAGCACAGGCCCGCGGCAGCACCGAGATGAGGAGAGCCCTCTGCAGCGTGTGCAGCTTAGCAGTCAAGGCCGCCAGTTCTGCTGTCCGAGTTTTCCTTTTCACAGCCCCCTAGGAGCCAGGTGTGGGTGGCTCACCTGTGATCCCCAGACAGTCCTCGCAGGCCTGAGGAGGAACATCACCGCCAGTTCACAGCCAGCCTGGGGTGCGGACGAGCTGAAGGTCAGCCAGGGTGGCTTAGTGAGAGCCTAGTTCAAAATTTTAGACAACGTTTGGAGCTTTTGTGCAATTTTAACCTTTTTTGTATGTTGATACTGGCAATCTCAATGAATTCATTTTTTGTGAGTACTCATTTATCTTTCTTTAGTGGGCTCCTGAAATGTACATGGAAGATCAAGTCATTTGCCAATAAAGACACTTTCTTCTTTCCATCGCACCGGAATGCCATCTGTGTTTTTGCCTGGTTTCCTTGCCCTGGCCAGGCTATCCAGTGTGACAGCAGCAGAGGTGGCAGGCGTGTGCACCTCATAAGACCAGGGGTCTTACCTTGGGAACACAGCTGGTCTTCTGTCACCAGTTCTGAGGCACATTTGACTTCTTGGAGAGCTCCTGTTGCACTCTGTGGCGTCGCCGAGTCTGAGGGCCGTGGTGGACAGGAGATGTCCCAGGGTACGCGCTGCAGCTGACCCTGTGCTGAGGCCAGTCCATGGACAAGACAGTGCACAAGCAGGACACTGGCGCCAGTGCAGCTTCCGGGTAACAACCTGCATTTGGCCTTCTCTGTGAGCATAAAAAGCCTTTCGCGTGGAGTGATCCCTTGGTGGGCGCTCCTGGGGACATGACTTCTTTCTCTCAGGAGCCGCAGTGGGCGTGGGCCTGGCCAAGCAGGGGAATCACAGGAAGCAGTGAGAAGGCTGCGTCCCCAGGGCCATCCCACTGCTGACTTCCAACAGGCTCGGGAGACCAGGGGCCCCAGTGTGTCTCTGTGCAGTCACGGCTCACGCCTTCTCAACCTCAGAGTTATCTCTGCTGATTAAATGGGAAGCGAGTGACAGGACTGCACTGTCTTGCAAGGACATTCGTATGGAGGCCCAGACAGGCGACAACCAGAGCCTGCTGTGGAATCCTAATGGCTGGGGAGGGCCCTGCAGCCCTGCCCGCGTTATCTGGCTTTGAAGGGATCATGTTCAAACTCTGCCAAGATAAAAGGCTGCCTCCATGGGCTGCGAGTGGGCCGTTAAGCACTTCCATATGGGCAGTCCTCGCCCGAGATCTGACCTGCCGGCCCCTCCTCGCTTGCACCACAGAGGCAGAGCACCAGGCCTCCGAGAGCCACTTGGAGGAGTGTCTGCAGCAACAGTCACAACGGAAACCAGAACAGAGGCACAGGGACAGTAGGTCAGCATCCCCTCGAGCTGGGCTTCGGCTGGAGGAGAGCAAGTCTGGTGAGTGGTCCTGTGAACCGACATTCATGTCTGCGGGGTCTCCGCCCACCTTGACACCTCTCTCTGATACTCTTGAGCAGCTATATATTGATTTAGTCAGGCTAACATCATGGCAGCTGGTCAGAAGCAATGGGAATCCCTTTCCCACTGTCTTTGGGTCTGAAAGGAATTTCTTAGCAAATACAGAGCTAAGTGGAGGTAGTGAATCATGATTTTATTTTCTACATTATCCATTAATTCATTCCTCTTGAATACTTTTTAATTTAATTCTTTTTTTTTTGAAACAGGGTCTCGCTTTGTGGTTCAGGCTGGCCCTGAGCTCAGCCTCAAACTCACATCACAATCCTCCTGCCTCTGCCTCCCGAGTGCTGGGATTACAGGAGTAATTTAATTCTTTATTGGTACATTTTATATAAACATCGTGACCACACTCAACATTGAGAATTTGTACCAGTATACGACATGACTTAATTCTCATTTTTTCCCCTTCCCCTGCCCATTCTACGGCCCCCACCCTCTAAATACATATGCTTTGTTTCCTTTTTTTATCATCACATTTTTCCCTTCATTACTTACTTGTACTTTTTTCCCTTTGATTATTTTTTATTCAAAGTGAAATATTCATCTATGTTTATTTTCACAATATCTGTCATGCTCTTCTTGATTAATTATTATTAATTTCTTGATTTCACTGATTATTCTTTATTGATTTCTTTACTTTTTTTTCCCATACCAGGGATCAAACTCAGGGCCTTGGGCCTGCGAGGCAGGCACGGTGCCCCTGAGCTAATCTACCTTATTTTACTCAGGCCAGGAGCACGTTGTAAAATATTTTGTTCTCGCATGCTCCTGCCTGTGCTGTGCACACTGGAGGTAACTGCTCGTTGATTTTCTGCTGATCGCTAAAGACAATCCTTTGAAGTGGTGGGGAAGCTTTGAGAAACGTTTTTTAAAAAAGTAAAATGAGTCAGAACTAGGTTCTCCCAAGAACACTTGAATAGTATGAGATTTCCTTGTTTTTCTTTCCAGGTGTTACTGAGGGAGATCTCTCTGAGTCCATTAAAACCTCATTCAGACCCCTTCCAAGCAGACAGAAGCTTGGGACTCCTGTGACACCCAACTGCCGGGTCTGGCAGAAAACCACTTGTGCACCTCAGGGTCGGGTGTCAGGGCCATGATGACCCCACAGGCTTGGGGACGTGGGGGAGATCGACCCCCCGCAAGGCTGAAGGGGTCCCCTGTGGAGCTGCCACAGGACACAGACGTGTGCCCAGAGCACCGGCCTCAGGAGTGCAGGGCTGGGATGCCACCCCCACGCAGCCTCGAGTGAGCGGCCACTGCAGGAGGGAGCGTGGTGCCGACCCAGCCTGTCCCTCTGTCGGCTGCCGGGCCTTCCTCTTTCCTGTACCAGGCTGCAGGGGGTCACAGTCATCTCCATGACCATTGCACAAGTCCATGAAATACACGGCTCAGGCGGGGTGCAGCCTGCAGGCTGAGAGGCTGAGGCAAGGGGATCTCAAGTTCAAGCTGAACCTGGGCACTTTCGAGCTTAGTAGGACCCTGTCTCAAAATTTAAAATGCCAACTAAATGACTCAGGCTGTAGTCCAATGCCAAGGCCTGGGTTCCACCCCGAGGGTCTGTTGAAGTCTGAAGACCAGCCTGAACACCAGGCAGCTCTGCTTCACCAGAGGGTCCCCTGCCTCACCCCCTGT
Organism: Petromus typicus; assembly: GCA_004026965.1. Lineage (NCBI taxonomy): Eukaryota > Metazoa > Chordata > Mammalia > Rodentia > Petromuridae > Petromus > Petromus typicus. Next base: position 162,994 of record PVIR01000552.1, read on the forward strand.
CACTACAGGAGTCTGACCTGGGCCCTCGATCAGTTCTACCCCCCCATGGCTGCTCTACAAACTTGGAAAGGCTGAGTCTCCAAGTGACAACTCTGGATTCCAGTGGTCACTCAGCACGAACACAGACCCTGCGAGCCCGAGCACTGGACCCTGGCCCTGGCAGCGCAGTGGGCATATGTGCCCTCTTGACTCCTGTGTCCCCTCTGTGCCACGCACACACTGAATTCCAGTGTCCTGCAGTGGTGTCTCTTTTACAGGATGAGGTCTGGCCAGCACAGCGAGCTGTGACTTCACCCTCTTCCCGCTGCACTGTGGGAGCAGGGCAGGGTGAGGGGACCCCGGGTCTGCAGAGACACGGCTGTGGGGAGGGGCGCCGTCTGGAGCGGCCCGTGGGAGGGCGCACGCCTGAGGCTGAGGCAGTGCCCAGGAATCAGATGTGCCTCACATACAGGACCCCGGAAGCAGGCCGGGCCTCAGAGTACCCCTGAGACTTCCAGGTGACTTGGGGTACCAATCTGCAGCGATTTTGCCATCTGCAAAGGTGAAGGAGACAGGGCTCACCGACACTATATGGCCCGAGTAACTCAGCTAGCATAGCCTGCGCTGCTGCCCCAGGCGTCTTCCGTGAGGGCCAAGGGGAAGACCACCAGCAGGAGGGGCCCAGGGCTCCAAGAGCGCCGTGTGGCCAGCTCTAGGCCTGCGCACCCTGCGAGACCCAGGGGGACAGCAGCGCGGTGTGAGCCCCCCTTGGGAACTGTAGAGCGAGCTCACTTCAGAGCCTGCGCTCTCAGAGCTTTCTTTAAAAATGAACGGATTGGCTCACCATCCCTCCCAGCCCGCTGCCGCCTCGCACAGCCTGGGCAGCGCCAGAAGGTCCCTGCATGCCTCCTCCCCGAGATCCCTGACTGCGATTCAACACGGTCATCCACACTGGAAAATCCGGGGTGTAGCCTTCTTGGCTTTGTCACCACTTGAATTAAAACAGAAGTGTAAATGGAAAGCGTAATGTAAGTCCTCCCTGGCAGTGGGTTCCGTCCCGTGGCCCCTCGGAGCCCATGGGAAGACTGGAGACAGCGCGCTGCTGCAGGAGCCCACAGTCGAGGGAGAACTCAGTGCAGACAGAGACAAACCATCCCACGGCAGAGGTTAAAAGAAGCCTGTTACTATGACAACAGATGGGGTCAGATAACAAAATGAACAGCCACTTTTGATCTTCAAAAAATTCCTGTGCTTTGCTCTCTCCCTGTTATCTGGACCACTCCATCACACACCGAGCAGATAACACAGCTGAAAACCCAGTCGACCTTCAGAAGAGCCAGCCGGGTCGGAGTGCGCGGGGAGGTGGCCGTCCACACAGCCCTCGCCACGGAGGGTGCTGTGTACACAGCCCCACCCCACACCTGCCACGGCTCGGCGGGCCGGGTTCAAAGACACGACAGTGCCGCACGCCTGCACATGACAGTGGGAAACTGCTACTGTGAAGCCCCAAGAGCGGCTCCCAGTGCACAGATTCAAACGTCAGGACTGGTCCTGGTGGGGCATGGGACTTGCTTGGCATAAACTGGCATGCGGCTGAAAATGCAGGAACCAAGTATGGATAGCGAGAGGTCAGTCGACCTAGATGCTCTTCCATTCGTAGACCGGTTGGTAAAAATGTCACATATAAATTTTTAAAAAGCAGAAATCTTTCAAACTTCATAACACTTTCTCATTCTACTTAATTGCAAATAAAGTGAATTAAAATCCAGTGCAGTGTACATGACCCTCCTGGTATCTTTGCAGAGCACTGTGTGCATTTAGGACACTGCTGCTATTCTACTTAGGCTGGAGACATCTCTACAAAAGCAAGAAGAAAATGCCCCCACTTTACTTTCTATGAGTTGCATTTTTATTATGAACATCAACAAAGATGATTTTCCATGAAAAGCTTGAAGTCCTTTACCCAAAAATGAGACAAACATTCAGCAAGAACTGAGCTCCATGCTGCAGGAGGGAGGCATGCTGGCTTGCGTGGCCAATGTGTGGACTCTGCCTTGGCAGCTCCATCCAGACCTGAAGGGACAGAGGCTTCCTGCTGGCTCACACTGAGAAAAAGCAGGACGTACTCAAGCCCAGCTAGGGTCCGAAGATGTCTGCGTCATTTGTGCAGTGACCCGGCCATTCATAGTGTTTGTAGCAATGAAAAGTCTGCAAGCTTGGTACATAGAGGCCGGAGGAACACACTGAAGAAACTTCTTCTTTCCTTCGGCCATGGGAATCCACTTTTAAAATTCTGGCTCTCAGAACTCAGCCTTTCCAATTTTCTCTGACTTTCTTTATAGGGCCCAAGATCTCTAGGTACATGTGCTACAGAACTCCCTGTCAGCCCGACTCACGTGCCCGTCACCTCACTTGTCCGTCACCTCACGTGTCCGTCAAGTCCTTGAGCTCAGAACTGTCAAGTTCCTCTCTGCTGGGCATTTTAAGAGGCTAGGCCCGCCATGGTGAGTCACGGCCACCAGAGCATGGCCCTGCCCGCAGGGGCTGTCACGTGACCGGCGGCCCGGTTCCCAGGCCTGCCACCCACCCAGGGACCACACTGTGCTCTGTGCACCGAGCCTGCTTTTCTGAAGCCCCTGGAAGGGGGCCTGCAGGTCAGCCCCGACCTGGTTTCCCCCGCTGCGCCCAGCATCGCCGGGGTTCCCCCGTCATCACGTGGTGAGGTCTCAGTCTCTGAAAGACAGGCCAGGTGCCACAGTGAGTTAGGGCGCCTCTGACCCACTCACCCTCGAGGGTGCCCGTGGCACCTCGCCGTCACTGGACACGTGTGCACATGTATGTGTCAGAGGGAATCTCTGCGCCATGGGCGTTTACGCTTCTGCATTTCGGAAGAACGTCCCCCCCGCTTTCTGCTGCAGCGGCGTCATTTCATTCCCGCCGATGGGGTGCTGGTTCCCGGTTCCCTCATCTGCACAGCCTGCCCGTGCCTGTGCCCTTCTGCTTTCTTCCAAGAGCTAGGACAGTGAGTGTGAGGTGACAGGCCACGGGGACTGAGGGGCTGATCACTCCGTCTGCCTGTGGCCATTGTATGTCTCTACATAAAAAATATCTACAAAAGCCTCATTTTAAATTCAACCGTGTATTTTTTGGAATTGCTAATTTGAATTTCTCATGTATTTTGAATCCTAGCCACTCGTCTGATATATAATTTCCAGATATCTTCTCTCTCTCTCTATGAATTACCTCCTCATTCTATTTGATGACATAATCTTAAAAATCCTGAAGTCACATACACACACACATATGCAAATAAACCTATTAGAACTGGCAAAGGATTTCAACTCTGTTGCCATGTTGTTAATTTACAAAAATCACTGGCATTTTTATGCACTACCAGTGAACTCTCTGAAAAAAAGTAAGAAAACAGTCCCATTGACAATGAGTGGAGAAATGGGGGCAAATTCTGTGGAAAGGTGAGAGACGTGTGGTAAAGAGTGGAAACACGAGGGAAGCACCTGGAGGTGACAAAGGTGCACAGGGAGGAGCTGTGCTCACAGGCCGGGGCTGACGCTGTCAGCGTATTGGTGGCCAAAGCGTCACGGGTGTGTGTGACCCTGTCACACCAGCCTTCACAGGAGCAGAAAGAATGGCCCTGAGGACCCTGTGGCACCCCGTAAGATCCTGAACAGTCCAACCCACCCAGGGCAAAGAAGGACTAAGCCGTAGGTGGCACCGTGCAAGATTTCAAAATACACCCCAGAGCTACAGTAATCCAAACAGCACAGCACTGTCACGAACACAGACGCATTGGGACAGATGCGACAGGACAGGGAGCCCAGAAAAGCCCGCACACCTGTGGCCAGGTGTCGTCAACAAAGCTACAAGAGCTCGTGGAGGGAGGGAACCACCCCCTCACCGCGGTCCTGGAAGCCGCGCCTCCTCCTGGGAGCGAGAGTGGACGCAGTCGCGCCGCTCTGCACAGCAGCTCAAAGTGAAGGAAAGCGGACAGGAGCGGAGTCTGTGGGCCCCCAGGGAGGTCAGGGGAGGGGATTTCTGGGATCTCACCCCAGAGCACAGCCTGCAGCAGGGTGAGTAGGCAGCGGGGCTGTGTCAAGCTGCACAGCTCAGCCAGGGACGGAAGCCAGTCCTAGCCAGTAAGTGAGCTCTGAGCACACTTAGGCCTGTGTTAGAAAGGCATTCAGCACTTTCCTGCGCTACTAACGGGAGCTTCAGAGTGCTCCAGGTGGAGGCTGTGGGGCCGGGGCGGTGGGGAGGTGGCAGCCAGGCCTCGGCCCATGTGGACTTCCGTTGTGCAGCTTGTGCGCTGTGTCACCTCCCGGGGCCCCCTTCAGGGCCCAGCGCGAGCTCCGATCCCTGACCCATAGGAAACCACTTGCCAGGAGCAAGCCGACATTCAGAGTCATGCGGGCTGTCAGGCTGGCACAGAGTCCGGACCCACGAGGTGGTGATGCGTGTCACCCAGGAGTCCCGGTCCTGCCCTGCTCTGGGGGAGCAATGGTCCCTCTGGGCCCTGTGCTAGAGCCCGGGACTGTGTCTCTCCCCTCCCCCTGTGGGCCACTGTGTAGTCACGTAGGAACCACGGGAACTGGCACCCCACCCTCACCCACTGGGTGTGCTTCAGGGCCACCACAAGCCCCTCGGGCACCACAAGTGCCCACTCGGAGGCATGAAGGTTGCTAAGACCCCTGCCTCCACAGTAAGGAGATGTGCATCTGCTCGTCGCGTGTCCAGCTGCCACTTCTCTGCCTCCACCTTCCTGGCACTTGGGGGCCACATTTCGTCTCCCACACAAGCCCGTCCTTTCGCTTACAAAAGTAATTGGCAGTTGAGTGAAACCCAGAGGCATAAAAATAAAAGTCAGTAGGCAAGAAAATCAAACAACATTCTTATCTAGCTTATAATTCAGGAAAATAAATATTCAGAGTAATTGAAGAAGTGTCCACTGATTGATCAGGTCTGCGAATGAGGTGCTCAGAGGTTGCAGGAGCTCAAGCACCCCTCGCAGGGTGCTGAAAGCAGGAAGCTCTCAGATGCCAAGGATGAAGGGCACCTCGCATTTGTGGGTCAGAGCAAGCTTGTGAAAGAGGTCACACGGGGACTTGAACCCCCACCTCACACCTGGTGCAGAGCCAGGGACGCCGGCCCCACGGGGATCCCGGCCCGACCGTCTCTCCCTGCTCTCAGCCCAGCTCAGCAGGAGCGCGGGCTGGCCCCTTCCTGCCCGAACCTCCTACCTGCTCTCTCCTTCCATGAATTTCAGCCGCGTCATCTGCACTGTGGACCGGGGGCACCATCTGCGCCCTGGTGCCCGCGTTTTATCGCTGTCCCACGCTCTTCCTTGTTTCTCACACACAGCAGCCAGTGCCAGTGGCCAGACTGTCCACGCCCTGCCTGTGGGTCCCGTAGTCATGTGCTCGGGGTGGATAACCGTGACAGGGCGGACCTGGCCAGGCGGTGGGCTTCCTGGAAGACTCTGTCTTAGAAGACATCTGACAGGCAGCTTCTTCACTCCGAGCTTCAGGGACAGGTTGGACTGGAGACTCTGGTGTGCATGGTGAATGCTCTGGGCAGGACAGGTGAGTGGCTGGACAGACGGCAGGACAGGCGGGCGGCTGGACGGACGGCAGGACGGGCGGGCGGCTGGACGGACGGCTGGACGGGCGGGCGGCTGGACGGACGGCAGGACGGGCGGGCGGCTGGACGGACGGCAGGGCGGGCGGGCGGCTGGACGGACGGCAGGGCGGGCGGGCGGCTGGACGGACGGCTGGGCGGGTGGGCGGCTGGACGGACGGCTGGGCGGGTGGGCGGCTGGACGGACGGCAGGACGGGCGGGCGGCTGGACGGACGGCTGGGCGGGTGGGCGGCTGGACGGACGGCAGGGCGGGCGGGCGGCTGGACGGACGGCAGGACGGGCGGGCGGCTGGACGGACGGCTGGGCGGGTGGGCGGCTGGACGGACGGCTGGACGGGTGGGTGGGAGGGTGGATGACAGGCGAGTGAGCACAGCAATGGGAAGGAGGGAGGGGGAGGGGGAGAGGTCATACACCAATAGAAATTTAAATGATTGCTGGTTAGTATTTCTTCCTCACAGAGTAAAACTGCACTTCAATTTTAAACGCACCCCTCTTGGTAGTGACGTGTGCCTCCACCTCTCCTCAGACCCCCCAGGCTGGGCTCATCACCCTTTCCTCCAGATCTTCACTGGGTCTGTCCAAGGCGCACCCGTGCTGACTGTCCCCTTCCACCACTGGGGTTGAGAGGCTATCAAGAGCGCCCTGCTCACCTGGAATGGTGACCCTTGGGAGAGTTCAGCCAAGCAGGTGCCCAGGCCAAGGTGGCACTGGCCCCGGTCCTAGGACCCTCTACATCTCCTTTGTTCCTGAAGCAGCACCTGGTTTCCCGCTGTACTATTGATTTTGTGTTCTCAGAGAAAAGCCAGTCCTCAGGACGGTGTCCGGGAGTGTGCTGCCGGGGAAGGGACTTGGGTGCCGGGGACGCAGAGCTGGGGCTGCAGGGCAGGCTTTCCAGGGGCTCAAGAGCCACAGGAAGCCTTCGTGCTCCATCCCCACATGGGCCAAAGTGTGCCCTTCCCTCCACGTCAGCCCCGCATCCCTGCAAGGCCAGCACTCGCATGGCCAGGGGTCATCCATGCCCGTCAGGGAACTGACAGGCAAAAAAGTATGTCATTCTCACCCGTGCCAAAACTTCCCTTTTTAGCAAAACAAAAGCTGTTCTACATGCATCATACTCTGTCAATACAGGAAGGAAAATAAATGTTAAAACATGCTAAATAATTGCCCGACGGTCCTTGTACTAATGACCATAAACTTCTACTATGCTAATTTTTCTCTACACTTTTAATTACTGATCAATAATACTTTGAGGTTGACATTTA